>LPNX011059898.1:15957-72410 GCA_001517045.1 Pseudotsuga menziesii | reverse complement strand
GACATCACAGGGCTTTAGTATGATTCTGACCATCTCACAATCAACGTAAGACATGGATTTTAAATCCACTTGTAAATAAGTGATGGTTTATTCTGAATAGGAATCATGAATGATGGTAAGAGTATAATAACTACAACTTAGGAAATGTTGATTAAATGAATGAAAATTATGTTTATCGATAGATGTTAATTATACTAACCATAAATCTAATTTTGTGAAATGAGGATGATGACATTGAAGTCACGTTAAGCACCCAAGAATGTGTGTAATCAAAAATTAAAAACGATCAAGGAAAATCCACGCTGCGGGAGCACAATGGTGTTAAGCAAGTGATTGTCATATGAGCACATTGGTGTTAGGCATACATGCTGCAGGAGCACAATGGTGTTAGGCAAGTGATTGCCGTGTGATAACATTGGTGTTAGGCATATGATGTGTCAAGAAAATTGATGATCTAACTCTACCCTACTTTTGGGTGAAAATGAATTCCTAGACTCAAGCAAGGAGGCTTCAGGGGAACCATGAAAGAGTTATGATATCAATATCAAGACCTAGGAGAAGCTGTACATCTGGAAGATAGGACGCTGTTTAATGTCATTGAGGAGAAAAAATTTGAATGGTGGTCAAAAGGGAGAGTAACCTTAGAAATAGTCATAAGTCCACATGAGGATTGGAAAAAGAACTCAAGGGAGAGTTTGAAAAATAACAAAACGGAAGTTGTGTTAACGGATGTTCCAAGTAATTGGATGATTATGTGTCTCAATGTGTAATTGTGAAGAAAGGATTTCCTCATGTTTTAAGACTATTTAACTATCCAAAGGTTGGAGATAAATTTTTCCTCCCAAAAGATGAGTGATTATGTTTCACTGATGAATCAATTACATTATGGAAAAATAATTATGTAATATGAACCCAATAAAGACAAAAAGATGTTCCATAAATTGCAAATTATTATAATGCAAAAGGATCCATGGCTTATGTTTAAGTTCGATTATTATTTTGGACATGATCTACTAAAAATGTTTGGGGCTGGACCCAATCTTGTTGCAGGAAAACACAGGTCTTGAACGATAGCGACTTGAGAAGATATAGAAGGATCTCAGGGAGATCAGAACATAATAGATAAAACAAGAAATTATGATAGAAATTTGTTGGAAAAAGGAACATCAGGGATGGTGTTATTCTTAAGGGGGAGAGGATGTAATATCCCTACTACAGACCCTAGACACTTTGTGATTTCAAATGTTTATTGTACCTTTTCTGGTGAGAAGCTCAAGGCCAAGGCCCCATGAGAAACAAAATCTTGCAGCTTATATAAGTTAAATTACGTAAGTGGAAAACTTAGGAGATGTAGGATAGTAACACAATTTAACAAAGGGGCCAACTAAGCCCATGAGGGCGAAAAGGGGGTGATAAGGGAGCTTTAAGCTCGATGATGTAGTCTTCGTATTTTTCTTAACTATGGAATCCTATAGTGATTCCTAATCTCGCCATAATTAACCCAAGTAAAAATGAAATACTATAATCTATTTAGCTAAAGTCTAATTTACCCATGATATACGAGGGTACCAGTATATTAGCGTCGACAAAGAGGGTTAATAAATTATCATGAAAGTTGAAAGAGCCAAAGAGAGGGAAACCTAAAGAATTAATTACTAAGGGACTAGATGCTATAGTCACTTTAAAATATAAAGAAATGCCATCTTGTGCATATCATGTTACCTCAATTTATATTTATAGGTAACATATGTTGTACCGTGATATGGAAGTTATAAATATTTATAATAACGTGAGATATAACAAAATGATTATATATGAGTTATATCATGAGAACAAAATAAATCGGAGTTATAAATATGTATTCCCATAGATTTATATCTATAACAGCATGAGATATAACTAAATAATTATGAGACATATCATGAGTTATTATTATGAAAGGTTTATAGTTCAACCTCTTAGGTATTTAGAGGTTATTATATGGACACGTGGAGGAAGAATTCAATTCCTTCCACTAAAAAAAACATAAATCTTAACCATGTGGTATGGGTCAGATTCCGTTCACTATCATAACCATTGTCTTAGTGCATAAACGGTCACCAGAAATCATGGGAAAAACCTCCCAGATAGTTGCAAGGACAACGCTAAGTTTGGAAAATCTGGCAAAGGTAGGAGAAAGAGGAGGGTCTTACAATAATGAATGAGAGATGTTATATATGGGGAAGAGGGATTCTGCGGAAGGGGCAGAAAGATGGAGCTATTAGAGTGGGGACTGAAACCCTTCAGAGGGAGGTTGCGCGCATTTTCCAATTGGAGATCCGCGTGGTAGATGGAGGAGAACTCTGTGTTCTCCATGAGCTTGGCGTAGAAAACTACGCATTGTGATGGCATGAGAGTACATTGGTATTACCTGCAATTTCCTTTACAAGGGGGGGTGATTTGGAGCGATCTTACTAAGTCCAAGCGGCTTTGATCTTCTTAGTTGGGAATAAAATTCCATTATTTGCGTGACATGAGTGGTTAGATACAGGATCTTGTAAATGGTTCTTAGCAATGAATAATGGGTAGATAAAAAAATGCTATGCATTTAACGGGGACTGATTTATATTTTATAAATTTAATCCGTGTCTTTAAAAGGATAGATTCAAATCCTATGGGTATCGAATTGATGGACAATTGTAGGTTGTGATTTATATAATATAGATCTAGAAGCCGTTTTGTTAGAGTAGTGGTCCAATGCCTATGGGTATCTAATTGATGGGCGATTGTTAAGTTCTGATAGTTTAGAGCTAGGGCCTGTGTTTTATGTGAATAGATTCGATATGTGAGGGTATCGATTCGATTGGAAAAGTGTTGAACTTTGGATTTTACATATTATAGATTCAGGATCTCACTTGTTTTCAGAGTATAAATGTGACAGGTATGGGTATTGAATAGCTGGGCATTAGTTAGATTCGGATTTATATATCTATATAATGATATTGATCTTTGTCCAGTGTATAGACCCAGCGCAGATGTGACAAACTCCTATGTAATTAACCAGGAATGAATTATATCCTTAAATATTCGATGAATGTAGATTTAAAAAAATCACATGTAGTCCTTTTACAAGGAACTAGGAAATGCATTTGTATTGCTGCGTTTTGTATGAGATATGGAAATCTACATCATATGTATGCATTTTAGTAAGAATTGGAAATGCACTTGTATTGTTGCATTTTGTATGAGATCTAAAAATGTACATCATATGTCTGCATTTTACTAAGGAATTGGAAATGCAGTTTTATTGCTGCGTTTTGTATGAGATCTTAAAATGTACATCATATGTCTGCACTCTCATTGCTGCATTCCGTATGAGATCTGTAAATCTACATCATATGTATGCATTTTAGTAAGAATTGGAAATGCACTTGTATTGCTGCATTTTGTATGAGATCTGGAAATCTAAATCATATGTATGCATTTTAGTAAGAATTGGGAATACACTTGTATTGTTGCATTTTGTATGAGATCTAGAAATCTACATCATACGTATGCATTTTCCTAAGGAATTGGAAATGCATTTGTATTGCTGCGTTTTGTATGAGATCTGTAAATCTACATCATATCTCTGCACTCGCATTGCTGCATCTTGTATGAGATCTGGAAATCTATATCATATGTATGCATTTTAGTAAGAATTGGAAATGCACTTGTATTGCTGCATTTTGTATGAGATCTGGAAATCTACATGATATGTCTGCATTTTACTAAGGAATTGGAAATGAGCTTGTATTGCTGCGTTTTGTATGAGATCTAGAAATCTACATCGTATGTCTGCACTTGCATTGCTGCATTCTGTATGACATTTGGAAATCTACATCGTATGTCTGCATTTTACTAAGAATTGGAATGCATTTGTATTGCTGCGTTTTGTACGAGATCTGGAAATTATACATCACATGTATGCATTTTACTAAGAATTGGAAATGCATTTGTATTTCTGCGTTTTGTATGAGACCTGGAAATCTACATCATATGTATGCATTTTACTAAGTATTGGAAATGCATTTGTATGTCTACGTTTCGTATGAGACCTGGAATCTACATCCTAGACCTGCTTTTTACTAAGAACTTGAAATGCATTTTCATGTCTGCACTATGTGTTGGCGTCTTTGCATTGTATAAAATGGATATATGGACAAAACTTGTCTGAAAATAATGGTTGTTTGCTTTTGCATGTATTTATCTTATGCACAAATGAATTATGTCCAAAGCCGATGGCTGAATGTTTTTTGCAAACCGATGGTTGTATGTGCTTCACTCTCTCCAAAGTAAAGACCTCATATAAGCATTGCACCAAATACAAGGTCCAATGTATGCCTTGTAATAGTCATACATTTCCCATTGATGAAATGCTGCTAGTACACATTTCGAAAATGTGTATAAATAAGGAGTAAGTGATTTAGATACTTCTTATATTCTAAAAGATAATATACTGCATAGGAATTAGATTTATTCTCAAGAGTATATATATATATATGTGTGTGTGTGTGTGTGTGTGTGTGTGTGTGTGTGTGTGTGTGCCTACTTCTATATAAAAATGAAAGATTATTTGTATATTCTATACATTATTATCGTGGCTACTTATCAAAGGGATGGATGCTTGAAAGTAACATGTATACAACAACCACAAATTCCCTACTTTATATGGTGAAGACATTCTTGTGATATTGTTTTGAGTAAGGTTTAATTCATGGGATTTTAGGATTGGCGATATAGTTTTTTGAACACTATCGAAGGTACATAATAAGTATATTGGGAGTAAGGGGTATGCTTATTCTTTTAAAAAGGTATGAAACCACTAATTGTTAATTAGAAGTAGCCTCCATTTTGTTGGGTAGAAGTGACAATTTGGGAATTTGAATCGCCGTGTACCCAAGGATCCGTTGGTGAATTATGAGCTTGTTACAAAGGCCCTTCAATAGGTAAATTGTTATTTTGAAAGTATCTCCTTGTGAAGAGATTTGAGGTAAGGAAAAAGGGCAATGTATGTGCCATTGCATTGTAATTTATTCTCTTCAATAAACCAATAAAAGGACTAACAAACTTTGTGGACGTAGCCTCGTGGATGAGGTGAACCATGTATATTGATGTCTGCTCTTTGGTTTTGCTTTATGTTGCTTATCCACATTTTATCAATGGTGTTTAATGTAGGGTGCACTATAAATGGTTTATGGTACATTTTTCTAAATTTGGTATAAGGCGTTATGAAACATATTTTGCAAATATACAGGTTTTAATGTTTTGTAAAGGAGAAACAAATTTACCCACCTTTCTCTCAAATTACAATGAGGTCAGACAGGTATGTTAGAATGCTTTAAAAATGCTTCGTAAGGTGTTTTAGTCTTATATTATAATTCACAAGTCTTAAAGGATAGATGTTCATAATTAGTTGTTTAAGAAGGATTTAGTCCTTGTTTATAATGTGTATGTTACAACAATGGATAAATATAAGTAGCTCATGAGGATAAATTTGCAAGTCGATGTAGAGATCCCATTATGGTAGGTATATATATTTGTAAACCTTACTTTATACATACCTTTCTCAGAGAGCAAAGTAGTAAAATTTCTTGGAGATAACAAGGCCACTATAAAACGGAATTTGATAATCTAATCATTCAAGGAAGGAGTAAATATATCACCCCTAAAAATCTTGCAAAAGGCAGCTAAAGTTATCAGGTATAAAAATTTTCTAATGCTAAAATAGTAGGTACGTTAAATGCACCTATTGCTAAGATTATGCAAAAAACATATTGTATCAAATGGTTGTTAGTGATGTTAAAAATGCAAATGTATTAACACTAACAAGTTTTTTATAACTAAGAACATATTGTTTTGGTTATGGCATGTCAAATGATAAATGGAAGGAGCTACCTGTCCTTAAGTTTAGGTCTATAAGAAAATGTGAAGAATTAGCTTGGACCAAAACTCTGATATGTCTGTGCATCACTAACATACGAATTTGAATCTTAAATGAATATAACCTAAGGAAGAGTTATGTCTTGTTATGATTCTTGCTATCTTAGTTTGGAAATTAATAAATCTCGAAAATGGTTATTTTGTATGCATAGCAGCGAATGACCTAAGAAGTAAGTATTAATTGGTTTCAAAAGATGCTATATAGTGTGACTCTTATAAAGAGAATGTTTTTTGCTTATGAGAAATGCTAATTAACTCGTGTTTGCCATATGAGCAGACCGCATTAGCTTACTAAATGGATACTAAGTGAAGGTAAGACCTAAATGTTAAAGGGATGGCAAGGAGATTCAGGTTGGTTGAAATCATACAACTATTATAATAATTGGCATGCAAGTGAATCCTAAGTATTGGGTTCTTCATAGAAAGGCTATTGCTCTTTGCAACAACGGGGTTTTAAAGTTCCTTCCCTTTAGGAAAGGTGGAACTAGATTACTTACAAACTTAGGCTAAAGTGTAGCCAAAGTGAATGGAAAAATGTCTTGTGCATAAAATAAATAATGCTTCTGGTTATATTAAAAGATTGAACTGAATATAGAGACCCTTATTTTGATGAACAAGAACGTCGTCAGTCCTAACATAAGTAGTTGAGATATGAAATTATGGTAAGAAATTTACTCTTAATTATTGATGTTATTCGAATTTTTATGTCCCTAGCTTGCCACTGATGAATGTGGTGTAAAGTTGGAATATCACTTCACTAGTAATTATCCATATATAGATGAGCGAGGATTTCTAAAGATATTTGATATTGAAAATAATAAGTCAATGAATGTTGTGTAATATTATATACTAACATTGCAGGATTATGTGAGAAAAGCTATCAATTGAAGTCAACTGTTAGTAAGAATATCCATGAGATTAAGAATTAGAGTTAAACCACCCAATATATATATATATATATATATGTGTGTGTGTGTGTGTGTGTGTGTGTGTGTGTGTGTGTGTGTGTGTGTGATGCCTTCCTTGTCTTAATTAAGTTGTGTATATCAAAGTTTTATGAACCAAGGATTAACTGTGGATTATGATGTTATGTACTGACACTGCAGGGGTTTACTATGATTTTGGCCCTTATCACAATCAACGTAAGACATGGATTTCGAAATCCACTGGTAATTAAGTGATCACAAAACACTCAAAGATAAGTGTTGATTCCTTCTAGATGAATTATGAGATTTTATGAACAATGAATGATGGTAAGAGTAAAAGTCACTACAACTTAGGAAATGGTGATTAAATGAATTATTGTTCATTGATAGTTTTTCATTATAATAACCGTGAAGCCAATTTCATCAATCAGGACAATGATAGTAAAGTCACGTTAAGCATCTTAGAATGTGTGTCAAAAAAAGCTAAAGGTTGTAATTAACATTAAAAATGAATAAGGAAAATACATGCTACAGGAGCACAATTGTGTTAAGCAAGTAATTACCGTATGAGCGCATTGGTGTTAGGCATGCATGCTACAGGAGAACAATGGTATTAGGAAAATGATTTCCATGTGAGCACATTGGTGTTAGGCATATGATGTGGCAAGAAAAATTGATGATCTAACTCTACCCTATTTTTGGGTGGAAGGGGTTCTTGGACTCAAGAAAGGAGGCTTGAGGAGAACCATAAAAGAGTTATGATATCAATATCAAGACCTAGGAAAAGCTCGACATCTGGAAGACAAGACGTTGTTTCATTACACTGAGGAGAAAACATTTGACCAACAGTCTAAAGGGAGAGTAACCTCAGAAATGATTGTAAGTCCACACAAAAATTGAGAGGAACTCAAGGGAGAGTTTGATGATCAACAAAGTTGTTGAGGAATATTTTCATCTCCATGTTGTGATGAACAAAAAATATGTTAATGTTTTAAGTAATTAAACTCTTGAATGTAAGACCCGAGTATGCAAAAACTCCCTCAAAGGAGCAGAGGGTTGAGGAATTTTAATGTTCTGATTGAAAATAATGAGCAATGATGAATTACTTATGAATCAACTACATTATTGATGCAAAAAAATAATACTACAAGAGGATTCCATGAATCACCATTGTGGTATTGCAAAAGGATTCATTGTTTACGTTTTAAATTGGATTATGAAGTTTTGACATGTACTACTAAATAAGGTTGGGTAGACCCAATATTGTTACAGGAAACTATAGGCCTTGAGAAAATGACGACTTGTGAAAGGTCAGAAAGGGTCGATGGAGATTAGAACAAAAAAGATGAAGCAAGAAAACATGACTCATGCAGAGAAGGAAATTAGATGAAAACAGGAACACCGAGGACGGTGTTATTTTTAAGGGCGAAAGGATGTAATATTCCTCCTGCATACCCCTAAAATACCTTGTAATTTTGAATGATTATTGTAATTTTTTTGGTGAGGAGATCAAGGCCAAGGCCCTACTAGAAACAAGACCTGGAAATCTATTAATTACCTAAGGGGTAAAATTAGGAAACTTAAGACATTAATGCAACTTAATCAATAGACAACTCAATCCACTAAGGGGGAACTTAAAACGATGAGGGGATCGTTGGGAATTGAAAGGAGGATGTATGTTTTAACAACCTAAGCTCTTAGGTATCATCCTAGGTTGAGGAAAATTCCTGAGTTTACTAAATCACCTTTTGGGCCTTTAAGGATAATTATACCTAAAACCCCTTAAGGAATCAAGTGTCAAGGGGTTCCCCTAGAATCTAGATTAAGAAGCTCAAGCTTTTATCCTAAGAAAATATTATATTCATCTTAAAATTTAAAGAAAGAAGATATGCTTCTAAAATTTTAGCTACATCAATAATTCTCAAAGAAAGTATTGATAGTACTTAATGAGAGTGACCGAATTTCATAAGTATATATACAAACTACACTCTATGTACATAGATACATGTATGAATATATATAGAGTATCCTTGATGAAAATATTTAATGAATGAATATGCTACCTTTGGCTAATAATAATTCCTATAACAACAAAATGGGAAGCCATATTTCCATTCACTAGTATAGAGCTACACGACAGAGGCAAATACTAGCTTATATATAAGAAAAAAACAAGTTTGACAAAAGTCTATACAACTATGAGAGAATGGGGTGTTATATACCTTAACCACCTTTTACTTGATTATTTTGGGAAAGGTGTAGGAGTACCACATAACTTGGCTGACTCCTTTAGAGATGTCATAATTATAGTATATCGTATTACTTTGTTATGTTTTGGAAAGGGACAGACCACCACCCAAACGAGGTTAGTATTTAAGGAAGTTATTGGCTTTTCCAGGGCGATCTCCTAGAAATCAGCCACAACACTGATTTCATGGGATTTCGCAGCATAAATATATCGAGGAAAGTGAAGGCCGTTAGAGGGAATTTATTCTCCTTATTATGAGGGTGTAATTTTGGGGATATGTCCTAGGTATCAGCCAAGACCACTGATTTCATGGGACCTTATTGTAGGAAATATATCAATTGAGTGAGTCGTTAGTTCGATGCTAGAGGGAATTAATTACCTAATTACTAGGGTGCGATTTAGGGGAGAGATCCCTTCTTAAAGGAAGAGAGATCTATAGAATGGGGGGGGATTCATGAAGAATATGGGTATGCATAGAATTTGTGGAAATATTCAGTTCAACAGAGTAGACCGGGTTGATGGATCGTTCTCTTTTTGCTGCAAGTTATTTGGTTGCATCCTCTACACCCTTATACGGTGTGCATTTGGCTCAAATCCATTTAAGGTCGCAGAGATCACTCACCGTGGAGCTGAACTGGCTGGGCGGTAACCCTTGCAGCCAGAAACTCCATTGAAATGCCTCCCTTCTCGACCACATGCTATTGTGGATTTTATAATTTAGAGATCTTTTGGAGAGATGGGAAAAGGACCTGGATTGTTTTCCAACATCATGAAGAAGGATAGAGGTAAGGAGTGATCGTCCCTAGCTATTTTTTTTTTCTAGCGATACTAAATGAAATACTTTATGTTGAATGAATTTTGCAGAAAGGAGGTTGCATTTTAGGCTTACGTGTTTCATTTGTATTTTAATTGTAGGATTATTCTTGAGTCAAGCTCTCCTGGGGCATGTCTAGGAGTTGAGTTAGCTCATTCCCGACTCCAAATTTATGCTAGCTAGTTAAAATCTCCAAATAAAGTCAGATTTGTGAGTACACCCTCGTCAAACCTTCACAAGCGAGTAGCTAATTTATGATTCGCTACCAGAGAGTGCAAATCGTGCAGGATTTTGAAAGAACTTGCCAACATGTGCCAAATGATATGAAAACTCCTCTTTTCGAATTATTTCTTGCGCCAAGATTTAACTAAGTTCGACTCTTGCATCCATCCTCTCCAAAATTGTTCACCGAGCCCACTTTATTTACATGCTTACTTTCTTTAGACAAACGGCTCAATTTCAGTAGTTAATTATTACTTTGAGTAAGTAAATCAGAAATGGTTTTCTCCATCACTAGCACTGACTTACTAAGGAACGGATGAATTATGAGTAGTTAATAATTTAGATTCCCACAGTTCTGTCATCACTGGATTTCATAGTTTTGGGTGTTACACAAATTCAAAATGATTATAAGCTCTCACTCAAATAAGTGAGGTGTTAATTGCCCCTATTTGTTTTAGTGTGTCTAAAGTCTCGATTTCTTGTAATATGGATCAAATGACAGAAACCTTCCAATGCAGTACATACTAAATAAGTATTGGCTCTCATTGTAACCAACATAAATGAAGCTAAAGTATAAAACATATACATCGACAACCTTGGATTTATTTATAGACTCGGCCTTATTCTAGAATTGAATATATACATAGAATTATACAACTGAGTTCATATTCTATTGGGATATGAATTTAGTTACATATTTTCTGTAATTAGATAACCTATGCTTGTGGTTTATATATTGGAACGTATTAAATGCCAGGGGTTTACATCTGATCTAGATCGTACTTGTAGGATAATAAAATTACATACTCATATTATGTAGATGATTTATTAATTAATTTTGAACATCTATTTTATTGTATTCATGCGTAGAGACCCAATATTACCCAATATTTGTTGATTCGGGTATGACTAGTTAAGGGTCGTAATTCCCAATGACCTTGGATTAATGATTAATGCTATCGTGTGTCAAAATATGTTCTTTAGAATCAAACAATAGAGAGTCTTTGAAGTCTAAACAAGAAGATTGTATGACAACAGAGTTGTCACAAATTGTACGGCAATAGAATTGTTGCGGATTGTAATAGGCTATTTTGGAAAATATTATATGCTGCGATAGTTTGGTGGACGTAACCACGAGTTTGGGGTGAACCACGTACATTGGAGTCTCTTTGTTTTGTGTCTAAAATGTTCATGTTCTTGTGTTGTTCTGTGCACTTAAAATGGATTAAAATACTTAGAAATGAGCATCAATCTGAGTTGGGTGGTATCATAATGATATTGGTTGGCACCTTAGTATTATTTTAAAGGAACTGTAATGAAGAAATGCTTACAAGGTTATGAATAACATCGAAATGAGGAAACTTCAATAATCACATTAAGATATTGTCATCAATAAAAATAATACATTATGGATTAAATACTTTTGTAAAGATATGCGGTAACTCCATAAATCTACAACATTGACGATAAATTTATTATGAAGGTTTATGATTGAAATAGTAAATCATAAATCACTTCGAGGCCCATAGTTCAGTTAGGAGTTTCAGGTCATTACATGTTGAATTGTATTCTTAAAATGGGTATGTTAAGAATGATATTTAAAGATGGATATAAGTATTATTCTATTGAGAGGTCACATAAGTATTAAACTAGGATGCATCATATGTATGGTGTTCAGTCATGAGGTTTATGTTTATTCTTATGATTGGTGTTTAAAGCAAGGCTGAATCGTAAAAGATAAACTACATAAAAGTTTGAATCCATGGTTACATGTTTACATTAATGTGTGTTTCATGGGTAATTAACAATGTTGCAGGTACATCTTCAAAGCAAAAATAGTTTGTGTACTTGTATCATAGTTACAATTTGTTTATGGAAGACAATTTTTTTGTTGTTTTACAATGGGGTTATTACATGTTTTATGTTTTATGTTGATAAAGAATTCATTTAGGAATTCAGGTAGGAAATGTGGTTGGGAATGTAGTTGGAATGGCAATAATGCCATCAATGCCTAAATTCATTCCTGGGGATTTTTGTTCAAATGATTTTAACAAAAACCGGACCTCGATCGAGGGTTTTACAACTACCTAGACCTTGGTTTTAATGGTAGCTCGATCTAGGGTTTATTAGACCGAGGTTTTAACGGTAGCTTTTGGTGATGCTTAGATTTGTTGGATGAACACAAGCACAAGGAGGTGATCATTCTTAATTTTTTGTTGGATGTTGGGGGATGTGCATGTCTCAGTCTTAGTTGTGACCTTAGAGCTCCACTTTTCCCTAGGATAGGCCTTTACCTTACTCTTGTCACTTTGGAAAATGATGACACGTCTCCTTGTGAGGGTTCCCTAACATTTTTATTTAGTTTTTCTAGGATAGTTGCTTAACCTAGGAACCTTCCTCATTAGGTTAGCGCTCCTCCTTGAAAATTCTAGGTTAGGTAGGGCTCATGCTAGGGTTTTCCCTAGATTTCTACACTATTTCCTCTCCTAAATTCAGCCTATGGTTAATTCTTTGAATATTTTTGGGGTGATTCTAGAGCTAGCTTAGGTTAGTGTTAGGTTAAATTTTAGGTTAGTTTGAATCCTAGTTTAGGGTTAGTTGTATCCTCGCTACTCCTTAAATACTATCTTTACCTACTCGTTTCCCCTATAGTTGCGCTAAAATTCAACATAACTCTCCTCATATCCTTTCCATCACCTCTCTGCCCTAGTAGCATCCAATTCACTCCTGCAACCTCTCCCTACAAGATTCTATTAAGTATCATTTTTTACTGCTAGCCTTTCCCTTGAGACCACGCAGGCTTCACACAAATTCATATGGGTTGTTTCAACCTGCTGGAAGCTCCCTCCACCTACTACCCTCGGTCCTCTTTCCTTTGTCTCCACTCAAACCTTCCAATCCTCCACCTTTCCATTACTGCTCCTGGATATCAGTGTGTCCCTCAGGCTTGCGTTTAGGATAAACCTAGGGTTCCATTCCTCCTGCAGGCCTTTCCTCAGACTGATGCCCTAAACTTTGGCAACTTTGCTAATAAATTCATGACTCTACATGCAACATACCATCACAATATCGCTACTTGTCTTCATGGTCCTTGCACCAGCTTAGCGACTGCTAGCTGCAGTCGTGTAGACGAACCTCAACCTACATCTTTGCGGCTCTCTATGTGCTGCAACATCTCTTCCTTCTATGACTCGCGATCACAACCCCTCCACATCCTCAGCCTCCCCACCATATGCTTGCTAGAATATTGGACTGCCATTTCAACCAGTAACATGCCATTTTGAGTTGTATATGGATTTTCACTTCTTGATATATAAATATCACCATTGTGTATAGCTTTAAGGGTGGAAACAAATGCTCAATATTCTCCGTAGGTATAGTTTTTTTCTTGTTAGTTTGTTTTATGCTTGTACTTTAGGTACCTAGTCATAGGTATAATCTTAGTGGGGGAAGGCCAATTTCTATTATGAAGAGATGATAAGGTGTATTTATTTTAATTTTAAGATAATAAATTATAAAACGTTTCTAGATTTTCTTGATCTTCCTCCACGATTCTTAGGTATGTAGTGTACCCCAATTTTCACATCCATACTAGTTAATAGGGGTGATGAGGTTCTCAAATAGGAACTTTCTTTCTTATCCCACAACCAAAAGTTTATTAGTTACAACTTTTTTCAACACGAAGATAATTTTTTCTAACATACCAACTTTGGAAGATACATCCTTGTGAACTTTTAGATGCTTGTCAAAATTAAAGGGGTACTTTAATATAAGAACAATATTAGTAAGAATAAAAGAGAAGTGTGTTGATTATTCTAGCTAAAATAATGCCAACAGAATTTGTTTATTCTAAACATTCCTGTAATTTATTGATATAAATACATTCTTCTTGTTTATCAATATAAATGACAAAAATATAGAGAATATAAAACTACCGTGTTTAACTCCTATATTATATAATTATTATTTTTCAACCAACCTTCAATATGCATACACTTAACATTAAAATTAATCATTTTTATTTCTTTTTAATGTATGTTTCCTTCCCACCTTGGAATGATGAACCTTGACATTAAAATTAGTCCTTTTTATTCCTTCCTAATTTGTGTTTCCTTTCCACCTTGGAATGATGAAGGGCATAGATCCTATTGTGCCATGTCTTATACTTTAATGACATCATATAGAAACTCTAAAATATACTGTATCATCGATCATTGTGTTGTGTCTTATACTTTAATGACATAATATAGAAACTCTAAAATATATTCTATCATCGATCATCATGATTAAAAATAAAGAAACAGTCATTCAAGAAACGATTTGTGGAGAAAATGCGTGTTAATTCAAATTCGTCTTTGTGCTTGTGGAGTTAGCTTTTCCACTGTTGGGTATTTTGTTTTCATGTACATGGTTTCTAGTGTTGGATGCTTGATTTTCCACTAGAGGCTTTCTAGGGTTAACTTTTGTGACGTTGACTGTTGGTTTTTCCGGTACTGGCTTTGTGATGTTGGATGTTTGGTTTTCCATTAATTGGTTTGCATTTTTGGCTTCTATGGCACTGGCATTGGTACTCAATGTTCTCTTTGCTGGCACTGCTTGTGTAGCACTGAGTGATATCTTTGGTGGTACTGCTTGTGTAGCACTGGCACTAAGCATTCTCTTTGCTCGACGGAGGTTTAGAATTAACTCGATCGAGGTTTTAACAGTAGATCGATCAAGGATTTATTAGACCCTTGATCAAGGGTTTAATAAACCCTCGATTGAGCTACTGTTAAAAAAATCATGGAGGGATTTGAATACCTCGATCGAGCTACATACATTGATCGAGGGCCTGGAAAATAGAGAATTAGTGCTCTTATAGGGCTGGTGGCTAGGGCCCCTAAAGGTTGACTACTGGGGCTCATGGCTCCATTCCCTTCGTACACTCTCTAGTGGCTTCTGATTCAGCTACAAGACTCTAGTATTTAGTTGTGGGAACTTCATACAACCTCCTGGCCCTTCATTCAGTGGATCCTTTCTCTTCGTGGCATTCATTCTTTAGAGTAAGGAATCCTCCATGTTGAGGGGTTTTACAATATTCTAGGGGTTATATGGGACATAAATACCTCCCTCAAGCCTTCCCTGACCTTTTTTTCGAATTGATTCTCTTATTTGAGTGTGTTTTGGCACCTCGGGGTGCAGATACCTCAGGTATCCTAACTTAGTTTATATTTTATTATTATTTTCTTTTAATTTTAAGTTGACATTTAATAGTTATGAATTTACGTGTTTTGAGGCATGTCATCATGGATAAGTGAGTGTGAGATCATATAAATAGATCTCCTCACTTTCATTGTAAAGTGGATCTTATGGGATAAATCATTATGCACTTGTTTTACCCTTCTTAGGGTTTCTTTGGATGGATGCGCTCCTTATGAGGAAGTTTTATGGTTAATGCAAGCTATTTTTTTGGTAATTCTTTCCTTTTAGTGATGCTTCAATTTTTTGGATGAACATAAGCACAAGGATTTCATGCTTCTTACCTTTTGTTGGATCTTGGTGGATGTGCACGTCTCAGTCTTAGTGCTTTCCTTAGAGCTGCACGTTTCCATAGAATAGTCCTTTACTTTCCTGTTGTCACTTTAGAAAATGACGACATGTCTCCTTATGATCGTGCCCTAGCATTTTTCTTTAGTTTTTCCATGCTATTTTCTTAACCTAGGACCATTCCTCACTAGGTTAGTGCTCCTCCTTAGAAACCCTAGGTTAGGAAAGGCTTGGTCTAGGGTTTTCCCTAGGTTCCCACATTATTTGCTCTCTTAAATTTAGCTAGGGGTAATTCTTAGAATAGTTCCTAGGTGATTTTATAGTTATTTTAGGTTAGTGTTAGGTTATTTTTTAGGTTAGTGATTCTCTTAGGTTAAAGTTAGTTCTTAGACTAGTTTTTAGGGTTAGTAGTATCCTCGCTAGTCCTCAAATGTTAGCTTTACCTAATCCTTTCCCCTAGGGTTTCCCTAACATTCGACCTAACTTTCTTCCCATCCTTTCCATCACCTCTCTTCCCTAGTGGAATCCATTTCACCGCTGCAACCTCTCCCTACAGGATTCGATTAAGTACCCCTTTTTACCACTAAGATTTCCCTTGAGCCCACATAGCCTTCGAACCTCCTCCTATAGGATTCTCCAACCTACTGGAAGCTCCCTCCACCTGCTACCTGTGATCCTCTTTCCTTTGTCTCCACACAACCCTTCCAAACCTCCCCCTTTCCATCGCTACTCCTGGATATTAGTGTGTCCCTCATGCTTGCATTTAAGATAAACCCATGCGCCCATTTCTCTCGCATGACTTTCTTCAAACTGATCCCCTAACCTCTGGCACCTCCAATAATCAAGGCATGACTCTTGTAACATACATCTTATACCTCAATTCCGTTAACGGTGAACGATGGGTAAAAGTTTTGTTTCGTCATTACTACAAAAAGATTCAATCATGTTAGTGGCATATTTTACATGATATTTTATTGAATCATGTCCAATCAAATTTGTTGATGTCAAAACTACATGCATTGAAAAACACTCATTTGACAATTGACACCTATCCTCCTCTACAAAGCCAAACATGCAATCTATGCCTTCTAGTATCACATGGTTAAGTAATTCCCTCAATGGTGGAAATGCTTAGGTGTAGTAAATTATCCTACTATTTGATACATACTCTAAGGTTCTTTTAATCACTATTTATTTACATTAGCCTTTGAATATGGATCTCTCTTAAGCAAGGTGATTGATTCGATGGGTTACTCATTGTCCACTTTCGATCATACCAAAACATGTTCATACAAACATTCAACCATAATCTATTAGTGGTTTGGCTAGTACCTGCAAGCATTTTTCATCACAGTGCATTTAAAACGATACTATGTGCGGAAAAAAGCATTATAATATCTTTTCTTGATTACCTTCTACAATAGTGAAATCCCTCAGCATAAGTTACAGAACAGCTTCACATGCACACGAAACAATGTGAGGGAGTAGAATATTCTGTCACATAAAAATCATTTATAGTGCACCCTACATTAAACATCATTGATAAATTGAGTATACACAATTCAGAAAACGATGTACAAGGAAAAAAATGATGAGACATATGTTTACGTGGTTCACCTCGTCCACGAGGCTATGTCCACCAAATTGTTATTCATTTTATTGCTTTATCAAATAGAGTAATTACAATGTCTCAGCACACCCATGGCCGATTTACCTTACCTCAAGGCTCTTCGCAGAGAGCCTCTTGTAACTCAATAGCCCTCTTTTAGGACCCTTATAACCAGCTCATAAAAAAAAACATTAACAGCCCCTTGGGCACACGGTGAACTTTACCTTTGATACAACATCCAGGTACCCAAATCAGTGGGTGTTGTTAAAAATTAATCTAATACTTTGTCAAGTAAAAGGAGACTACTATTGTCTAATAATTAGGGGTATTATTCATTAGACCCAGTAAGAATACTTTTATTCCCAAAGTACTCATTATGTAACTTCTGTGTTATTTACATGGGGTCTTCACTTAGTGAAACTATTCCATAGCACATTCATTCGTGGCATATGAAACAATACCCCTATTTTCAAAAAATATTGGAAAATACCTCCAAAAATCGTTTTTTTTAACTGCCTCCCAATATGCCTTCCCAATTTTAAAAAACTCCTATTTTCACTATATATTGCATGTATCCATTTTTACATTTACATTTTTTATACCCCTTTATATTTCTACCTAGTATATTGACCCTAGCAAAGAAAAATAGCAGTGGCCTTAAGAAAGATCATGGGCAGTGTTGCTTAGAGAAGTTCAACCAAGGGCAATTAGCTCTACAACTGTGTCAGACACCTTAGGTGATGCAAAAACTGAGAATGTAAATATTATCCGATCCGAGTACTCTTCTCTGATTTTGGATATAATGCCCCAACCCTTATGGAAAAAACAGAATTGATGTTTTCTTAAGTTTCAAGTTTGGGGTTAACTTCTTAGACAAGTAAGTCTAAAGCAGTTTGTTCTAAAAGTTTTTTTTTAAAGTAATTGTCTGCTTAGGAAGAATTGGTGGTTTGTATATTTTTTTTTTATTCCAAATGAATATTAAGAAACATTTTTTCTTTGGAAAAAAGATTCCAATTTATTAAACACAATTTTTAACCATCTTTTTTCAAAATAAAGTCCATATTTATCACACTAAATACACTTCCTTTATTTCTTTGAATTAAAATTACCATTTGAATATTCATATATAGTTTGCCTTGCCTTTGATTTCCTCTTATGTCACATAGATGAATCTATTTCTCCTTTCCTTATGCTTTGCTTCAAGAGGATGACAAAAATTGTCATCCTCATTTTAAATACTTCTTTTTTTATTTAAATTAAAATTGTCATTCTAAATCTTCATGCATGGTTTAGCCTTGTATTTTATTTCCTCTCACAAAAATCTCTATCTCCTATCTTCTTCTATCACGCAAATCTATATCTCCTGTCCTCTCCTCTTCTATCGCATAGACAAATCTATGTCTCATTTCCTTATGCTATTCTACGAGAGGATGGTAAAAATTGTCTTAGAGCCCATTTGAGGGATGCTCCTACAAAAGTAGCCCTCCTAGTTCATCAAATGTCCAAGGGTCAACTCTTCCTGATAGACTAGAGATTCTTAAAAGAACTTTGAAATAGTGGGACAAATGATTAAGTATATAGAGATAAGATCCTTATTCTCTGGTTATGGTTTGACATCCACTAACTTAAGAACCAGTCCCTTAAATAATCATGGTTCCATTATAAGTCTTGTAGAAGGATTTCAATAACAGTCATATATCAAAGAATCCAACCATACTAGATAAATCCCAAATGCCTTATATGTTGCAAATATGAGAAGCAGTTTGATTGTGATGTTCGAGGAGAATTTGCTAAGGGGCGTCGATAGTCATGGCTCTTCCAACCCATTTAATTTCTAGAATTTCTCCTTGGGGTTTAATGTCAACCAATCCAAGACAACCATCTTCTTATGGAAGGGACTAAAAAAAATTCCTTTGTCTCTATTTTTCACTTATCAGTGATCATTGCTCTGTGGCTTTGGAAAAAAAAGTCCATGTACTACATGTTGGAAAATATCTAGGCACTAAATGGTACCCTCAACCAAAGTTTTGTTGAGTTCTAAAGTGAGAGTTGAATCATCTATGAAGTGGTCACTAAATATTTTCCCACCACCAACAAGTACTAGGGATATCTTGGATCTGCCCTGGTCACTAAACAGTTACCCACCCCTAGAATATAATCGAAGGCATTTGCTACAATGACATAGAATTATGGAGCTAAGGGGCATCCTTTTGGAGTTATGGAGCTAAGGGGCATAAAGTGTGGAGTGGGAAAGAGATATTTGAAGAATTATTGCTTGGAAAATTCTATCCTTAACATACACTCTGTTTGATGCATGTGAGAACAGGGTTCAAACTACTCAAGTGAAGAAGTTTCCCAATCCTAGCCACTAAAGAATATTAAAAATGAAGTCTCATTCAATCATGTTATAAACCACGTCAAAAGTTTATTTTGAGAAAGAAAATTTTTCCTAGTTTCCTTTTCCTACTTAATAATTTTTTAAGTGAGAAGGCTATTTAGAATAAAATAACCTTTCCTAAATCCAATATGTTCAAAGTATTCTTGAAGCTGTTCTGTTCAAGATGAAGTATTCTTGAAGCTATATTTTTGGTTCTGCAGTGAAAACACCCATGGGATACACCACAACACTACTCACGTAGAGGCCAAATCAAGTAGGAAACCTTGTTGAAATTGATAGCTTTTCAAGTTCCAATATGGTATTGCATTGTGTTCACATGGAATTCTCCATTGTTTTAAGTAAATATAGGTTGATAACTTTAAAATCCAAACTCAGGATTCCAAAATTGACATCCTTATCATTTTATCACCTAACTTGCTCTTTCATGGTATAATGAAGTTCTTCAACTGAAAGCATCAATAAAATTTGAAGTTAATTGTAGCCATGGGCCCTTTGGAACATGTTTAGTTAATTTCTGCGTGGGGATCATGTTTGAGGCTCAAATGTCTATATAGTTATAATATTAGTTTCACTATCTAAGAAAATAAATTTCCTTACAACGAGACACAGGAATATACACCACTCAAACTATAAAAAAACATGTTAATAACCAAGGAAATTACCACAACTACCTGAGATTCAGCAAAAACTTGAAAGGTTAGAAAACCATGCAATGCATGCACCTTGGATTGATCTACATTTTTTCATGTAATTTACTGAGTAAGGCATAGGTATTAGAACATTAGTGAGCAAAGCATAGGTATTAGAACATTCTTGCATATGATTTTTGCTTCATTTGTTTTGGTACGAGTACTTATTTGAATGTGAATTAGGGCTCTTCATGAAAAAGACCATTCTAGGAAGAGACTGTCACAAATGCAATTCTTTGCTATATTTGCAGTGGCCAGCTTTTTATACTACACACTCCCTAGATACATATTCACAATTCTGACATTTTTCTCATGGGTTTGTTGGATATGGCCACATAATATCACAGCTAATCAAATTGGTCCAAGATACAAGGGCTTGGTTCTTGGAGCCTTCGCCTTCAATTGGGATGGAATTTCAGCATATCATGGAAGTCCCACTACACTCTTCTTCCACTCTGGCCATGAGGAATGATCGATACCATAAAAAACAATCTTCTTATTAAAATAAAATGGATTATCTATTATGAGGCATGACTTGTTTTGTGTAACAGACCATCGATCATAGTACTGCAGTACCACCATTTTACTATTTAATTTCATTTAAATGCAGTTGCATGTAGCTCCAATAGATCCTATAGCAAACTGCATTAATATGGTGAGGAATAGATAATTGCTATGCTCCTGTCACCACATCATCATTTCTACCAAATGAAGAACCTAGAGAGAAAAGATGAGAATCGATCTTCCTATTTCAAAGAGTACTTTCCTAGTATAGAAATGCAATCATGTGTTTTCCAAAAACTGTCAAGTCCATTTCAATCATGCAAACGTTTATTAATTGTGGGTTTCTGTTCAGACCTGTTCTCACCATGTTTCCATCCCAAATGTTAGTTTTTCATCATTTAAGCTATCATTATGATAAGATCTTTTCACTGAGAGAATAACAAGCACAGCAATCACATAAGCACATCACAAGAGACAAGAGACACAAAGATTTTAGGAGGGGAAACCATAAATGGAGAAAACCCCTCAACTTCCTCTAAGATAGTATCACCACAAGATGTGAACCCAAAACAGTAAGATGACCTCCCAACACAACAGCAGCCTTCTGTCTTCTGTCAAGCCAAAGTATTTCCTTCTCCAAAGGTGCGCCACACTTGAGAGAGCAAGTGATGTAAAACACAAGTGATAAATAGAGAGACTCACACTCTCTATTTATATTAGTCCGTTCACTTGAATTACCATTTCACACGTAGGCTCGACCTAATAATTACTGCTCGAGCCTACACCTTAATTAGTGTATAATATCTCAAGTGCCCCTAAACTGTGGGGACTTACCTAATGACTTGATATGACTTGTTTACATTATTAATCCTCCCGATCGGAACATTGGGGCATGACCACATGACTCAAATACATAATAGAAACATCCTGGAATAAACATCGGGTTACAATACATAAGATACATAGAAGAATACATTCCGAAGTTACATATACATCAACACTCCCTCTTAACTAGGAAGGTATTCTTTCGACACAATTTTTCAGCACTGGTCTTCTTCTCTGCGTCAGCTGGATCATCTGAGTCATCTTCATCTTCAAGTCATCTTCGTCTTCAAGTCATCTGGATCTGGATCATCTCTCGATCTGGATCATCAAAAAAATGGCATCACTGGATCTAGATCATCACTCGATCTGGATCAACATCACTGGACTGGATCTGGATCATCACTCGATCTGGACCATCTCTCTGGACAGGATCTGGATCATCTCTCGATCTGGATCATCACTGCTGGATCTGGATCATCACTCGATCTGGATCTCTCGGAGTCATCATAACTGGATCTGGATCATAGCTCGATCTGGATCTCCACTGGTCATCATCAAGTGTGTACTATCTCGTCATAGGAAGTTCTACAGAGCCAGCCCTATTTCATGCTGGTTGTAGGCCTACTCTCATGTAGGTATTCACCCAACACTTACATCTGACCTGCTCATCAGAAAGGCACGCCCAGCACTCACATCTGATCATGTAGTAAACTACAATCACATCAGAAAGTCCCAGCACTCACATTCACTAGTATGATAGGACACATCTACTATCATCTGTGAAATGGCTCTGCACTTATATCTGACCTAATCGTCAGAAAGGCACAATCCCATCCAGGGGAACACATCCCCACACTGATGGGAGACTCCTATCCAGACAGGAACACATCCTATCACCATGATAAGAGATTTCTGCACTTACATCTGACCTCCTTGTCAGAAAGGCACAATCCCATCCAAGGGAACACATCCCGACACTGATGGAAGACTCCTATCCAGAAAGGAACACATCCTATCACCGTGATAAGAGATTTCTGCACTTACATCTGAACTCCTCGTCAGAAAGGAACAATCCCATCCAGGGGAACACATCCCCACACTGATGGAAGACTCCTATCCAGACAGGAACACATCCTATCACCGTGATAAGAGATTTCTGCACTTACATCTGACATGGAAGGAACTAAATCCTTTAGCCATGAACAGAATGGCTCTGCCCTTACATCTGACCTGCTCGTCAGAATGGCTATGCATCTCAGCACTCATATCAGTCATGGAAGGAACCAATCCTCTCACCATGACGGAATGGCTCATCCCTTATATCTGACCATGGAAGGAACCAATCCTCTCACCATGTCAGAATGGCTATGAATCTCATCACTGTCTCTGGGAGGAAGCCTCGATCTGGAGAACACCAAGTCTGTCTCTGAAGTACTCGAACTTCAGCCTCGCCAATGGATTCGTCAATACATCAGCTATCTGTTCCTCCGTCGCAACATACAGGAGCTTCACAGCTCCTCTCTGCACCATATCCCTGATATAGTGATACTTGATCTCGATATGCTTCGACTTGTCATGGAACACTGGATTCTCTAACAACTTCACACAACTATGGTTGTCACAATGTATATAAGTAGCATCCAACTAGAGATCAAATATATCAGACAGTAGCTTCCGTAGCCATACTGCCTCACAACTAGCTGAACAAGCTGCGACATACTTTGCTTCAGTTGTACTCAGTGCCACACATGATTTCTTCCTGCTAAACCAAGAGATCACACCTGATCCCATACTGAAGCAACATCCTAAAGTACTCTTCCTGTCAATGGCACTGCCTTCCCAATCTGAATCAACATAACCCTCCAGGTTAATCTTTTGATTCACATAGTACTTGAGCCCATAATAAACTGTACCCCTGCATGCTTTGCAACCATCAGGTGAACATGTCTCAATGTGTTCACAGCAAAGCAAATATTTGGTCTCAGGTACATCAAGGACCCAATCATCTGACGATACATCATAGTATCAACCGTCTTTGAAGAAGCATCACTCAATAGCTTCAGGTTTGATTCCATAGGTGTGGCCATGCAGTCCATCATCCTGAACCTCTTCAGAATATCTATTACATACTTCCCTTGTCCAAGGAATATTCCATCTATACTCTGCCACACCTCCATGCCTAGAACAATAGTGCATCGACACATAACAGGAGCATCACTGGTCTTCCACCTTCAATCTTGAAGCAAAGGTTGGAATCCACTTTACTCTCAGTAAAGCCTAGATTCATCAGTAATATGCCCATCCTATTGTACCATGTCGAACCTCAAGATATCATTAGAGAGAATTTGAGGTCAAAAATGGGCCTCAAAAGGACCAAAATGTACTATAAAAATCAACCAATTACATTCTAGTAGATGACATCATCCCCCATGGTTGAGGTGGCATTGCATGAGTTAAGAATGCTTATTTGTCACATTTTCTATGGTCGATGAAAACCCATAGTTAACCAAGGTAGTGGTACAAGTACTTTTAAGTCATAAAGTGAAGTACTCACACTAAAAGTCATTTCACACTTTCTCATAAAATAATATTATTGTTATTTTCAAGTAAAGTACTCACAATTCACTTTCTCATAAAATAATATTATGTCATTTTCAAGTAAAGTACTCATAATTCATAAAAATGTCTTTTCACATTTTTTAATTTTAAATTATATATTCACTCAATTGTATTTAATATCATAATGTCAAACTAATATATATATATTAAATCTTGTACTTTTAAAATAAATTAAATTCATTTTTGTTTAATTTTATTTACTAGTTCAATACAAATAAATGCTAAAGGACAATAATTTTTTGGGAATTTACAATGAATATTAGTCACATCATTGTAGAGTTATTTTATTAATTTTATTTATAGTTAATTTAGAAAAGTAACTCAACCATGGTTATTTATATTGTGCATAAAAAGTAGTGTAGGAGATGAGTTGTCATATATACCTACCCCATAAAGCCCCTAACTCATAATATTTTAATATATCTTATATTTTTGTAGTACATCTCTTAGGAGGCCCATTTTTGACCTCAAATTCTCTCTAATGTCTATAGTCACTCCCTCTGAAGTGAAGCATCATACTCGCTCTGTCTTCTATGCTCTATGCACTGAAAACATTCTGTACCGGAGTGACAAGTAGCTTCCTATGCTACTAATCTTCTATGTGATCATCTAGTGTATAGACTTACATCTTCAACCTTGTAGCAAAGGTTAATATCTTCATCAGGCTCATCATGTATGTGTTTCAACTCTCACTGGCTGCAAATGTCTCTTTGTAGTCTAGGCCTTCCTTTTGTGAGAAGCCTCATGCTACGAATCTTGCTTTGTATCCCACGATGTTTCCATCTACTGCATGATGGAACTACGAACTTCTCTTCATGTATCGATACAGTGCCCTGACATCATTCTTCTTGAACTGGTCTTCCCTTTCTTCTTGGAGGCTAGAAGGTTCTGCATCAATGATGTCACTGCACTCGTCATATTATTCTTCATTTTGAAATGTCGTCACTTGTTCTTCAGAACAAGTCTTCATTCTTCTTTGCTTGTAGGCGATTATGTATGCAATATTTCCTACAAGTCAAATGCATTTATATGGTTAGAAACATTTCATAAGGAATATTCATACTGGCAAACACTTATGCATTAATATATGATCATGCAACTACTTTATCCAATACAACATTCATCCATATCTCATTGAAACTTTCTAGATGCCTTCCATCTCTACCAGGACAACATTGGGATTGTGCACTAATCCAATATGTCAGCAAAGAGGTTTCATTCTAGATAAGTAGCAATGGAGAATTTGTATAGCACCATGAGCTACTTACCCATCACATGCATATTAGTAGTATTCTGTCATTAATGCAAACATCCTATCATGCATAATACAATAACTGAATATAAACAAATGCATAACAAAATAATATAATGAAATGACAATTGAATACTTATCTTTATTTGTTTCGAGGGTAGACTCCTTCTTGAGCCTTCAGCTTCATCGTCTTCTTCATTCATAATAGCATTGTTTCTTATCCAAAAGCTAAGGTGGATAAGAAGTTCTTCAAGAGTTGAGTTCTTCATATTCCTCATTGCTTGAGGGATCTTCTTTGGATGGAAAGAGCTTGATCTTCAGTTGCTCCCATCTTCTCTTCTCTTCTTATGATTCAAGATTCTTCTTCTTCACGGATTCTTCTGAAAGTAATCACTTCCTTTTGGAACACATTCCTTGAATGAATGAATTCTACGATCCTGGGAGGCCATTCAAGGTGGCCATCATCACTTCTGCATTCTTCACTTCTTCTTTAGGTCATATTCTGATTTTTGTTCTTCCCTTCAAATAGCTTGAAATTCTGGAACAGCTTTGCTTGCCATAGGTAGTGCTCTGTAATGCACATGTGCAAGCCTTCTATGCCAAGGCTCATTTGGCTTTACTATGTCATGGATCAAGGCTTGTTCTGGATGGCCCTTCAATTTGTACAAGCCTCCTTCTTGTTATCCAATCACTACCACATCATCGATAGTCTTTCCTTGAGTCTCGTCATATGTTTGGAAGCCCCACTGTCTATGAGTCAATCATCACTTCCATGAGTAATGTTACCTGTGAGAGCTGATATCAGAACATATTCATCCTTTCTTGAAGAATCTTCACTTTCATATCTGGATCTCTTTCTAGATGGTTCATCATCCTCTGCAGCATGAGCATGATGTCTTCTTTGGCCTCGTCTCCCTCTGAAACTGGAACCTCCATACTCATGTAGGTGTCCAATCCATTTTCTTCAGAGAGATCATATACTTCCAAGATTGGAAGTTGTCAACTTCCGCAAGATTTTCACTAAGCTGATGTGATATATCATATTGAAATGAGAACCTCAAATGGAAATAGCAAAGGATTAGATCTTACCAATTTGAGGTGTCCGTCCTTGTCCCGAAGTTCGCTGATGTAGGGTTTGTCGCAGAAATCCTAATTTTCAAAACAATGAATATTTCAGATATGATTGGATGAACAGATAGATCTCTTCAAATGGAGATGTCCAATGTACTCCTTTTCTGAAAACAGTGGAGGGAAGTTCCTGAAACAGGAAGCCCTAATTTTCTGATTTCTTCTGCAGAAATTCCTGTTACTGTTTCTGTGATATCTCCGAAATTACTAATCCTCTGTGTCTACAATTTCTCACGAAGGTAACCTTGTATGTCCCTGATCCAAAACCGCAGGTTTCATTAGAATTGGTTTCACCATTTTGGATTTATGATCCTTTTCCCAAGGTGACATGTTACAGGACTGTTCAGAATAGCGAAGTTGTATGGCATGCCACGTGTCACTGGTTCATCTTCTGAGTATGAACTTCGGACCATAGAATTGACAGTCCATGAAATTTCTATAACATCTTCATGAATTACATTTGGACCTCTGTAGCCTAAGATATTGCAATTTTCGCCAGGTGTCCTGTTTATGGATGATTTCTGGAAGAGGCTAGAACCCTAACTTTGAGAGATCATATCTCCCAGAATATAGCGAATCAGAGGCTGACCTTTAGACACAGGGTTCATCAGGATTTTATCTTCAGCTCCTGCAATTTATAGCTTATGAGACTTCTCCAATCTCGGAATATAGAGACTGTACCAAAACGTAGCAGTTTTAGTATTTAGGGTTTCTCCTAGCTAGGGGTCAAACTAGGGTTTGACTTTCCTGGAGATTTACCCAACCAAATTTCTTGATCCAGGTCTCTAAATTTTGGTTTTGATGAGGATAAAAATCCTATGCTGGTATCACCCAAAAATTCATCTTCTATAGAAAGCCCTAATTTCCACATCGAAACTAAAAATGCTTGAAATTGAATTCCGCATCGACAGAAAGATTCACCCTTCAATGGAGAGTCATCCTAGCATACTTTTGCTGAAAATATGTGGAGAAAGATCCAAAAAATAGGAAGCCCTAGTTCCTGTAGCTGCACAATGTCTTCATCTCAGGTTAGCTCTGATACCATGTTAGTTTTTCATCATTTAAGCTAGCATTATGATAAGATCTTTTCACTGAGAGAATAACAAGCACAGCAATCACATAAGCACATCACAAGAGACAAGAGACACAAATATTTTAGGAGGGGAAACCATAAATGGAGAAAAACCCTCAACTTCCTCTAAGATAGTATCACCACAAAATGTGATCCCCAAAATACTAAGATGACCTCCCAACACAACGGCAGCCTTCTGTCTTCTGTCAAGCCAAAGTATTTCCTTCTCCAAAGGTGCGCCACACTTGAGAGAGAAAGTGATGTAAAACACAAGTGATAAATAGAGAGACTCACACTCTCTATTTATATTAGTGCGTTCACTTGAATTACCATTTCACACGTAGTACCGACATAATAATTACTACTCGAGCCTACACCTTAATTAGTGTATAATAACTCAAGTGCCCTTGTGGGGACTTACCTAATGACTTGATATGACTTGTTTACATTATTAATCCTCCCGATTGGAACATCGGGGCATTACCGCATGACTCAAATACATAATAGAAACATCCCGGAATAAACATTGGGTTACAATACATAAGATACATAGAATAATACATTCCGAAGTTACATATACATCAACACCAAAGGCATGAGCACTTACAAAATAGCTCAATAACAGCATAAGCAAACTTCAATTATCATGGCTTTGGGGCATAAGCTTTCTATCTTCAAGATGTTCCAAAACAATGTAAATTGAGTAGAAGAGTTCGATTGTGATCAGCTAACTGTATTTCTACTGCCTTCTCATGAGGTCTTCACACAGATTAGATTGAATATGAATCATTACTCAACATTAAATGTGCAATTCTTATAAACATTACCATGTGTTAGCTGATTCAATAGGAGTGATATCTTAGCTTGCACATTCTGTAAGTTATTTTTTGTTTACTGAATACAAAGCACTTCAATCAAGACTGATGTAAACATTATAAAAAAGTTACAAAAAATGCGGACCTGGGTAGGACACCATACAGACTAGTTAAGACATTGTTCCCTTTCAATGAGGAAATTCAAGTGCAAATTCCAAAAGAAAGATCCCTAATTTAACCTTCATATGCCCATTTACTGAACCATCCAATCCAAGAATTTAAAGTGTCAAATTCTCAAGTAAATGGTGCCCCCCAAGGGTTAATTTTTGCATTTTGTTTACACTCCCAGGATTACCAAGGTCAATGTGTTCTTATTGCATATTTAAATACATTGAAATATGTCAAGACTCAAATCCCATTAGAAAACATAAAAATGTAGACTACTACAAGGACACCTTTAAAAACTTTGACGAATCAGAAATTCAGGGCATAATACAAGCAAGAAAAAGTGTTTTAAGTGAAATTTTGATGAGTAGTTAAACACAATAAGTTCAAATTGAGGGAAATTGCTTGTCAATCTACAGCTAGCTTTTGCAGTCAGAAATAAAGGATCGTCATCATGGAAATTATCAAATTATTATTGAATATCCAACAAGTCTCCAACAAAATTCTAAAAACATTCTAATGCATCAAAAAACTTCTAAACCACATAATTACTTCAGTTTACACTGCCTGATTATTATTATTCCCTGAATTATCTTAAGTTGAAGATAAATGCAGTAGGCAAAATAATCTCAGAGAGAGAAAAGATGAAATGGAGGAAACAGCTGATAAGGATTACATCAGTACTTTTGATAGACTTGAAAGCCTCAGTTATGATAACCCTATTAGAGTAATTACTACATGATTACTATTAACCCACAAAATGATTCAAGGGAATATCCTAGAATGATTACTTCACAATCACGAGAAAGTAAAGATGTTTTACGAACTGTCACATAATCACAATATAGAGACAGAATAAATATAAACCAGAGAATATACACCAGCAAGAGCTAAATTGCAAAATAAGCATATTTAGACATCATGTTTGGTCCATATTTGACTATTTGCAATAATATTTGATAATGGCTGCTAGATTGATTGCCAATATACTTCACAACAAATATAATAAGAATCGTAATACACTCCCTACGAGAAGAGCAATGTAAAAGTAGATTTTGATCAGTAGGATATTTGTGACCTCAAAACAATCGGATGTGACTAATTATTGAAATGTGATTGATCTTTATACCTTTCAGTTTATGTGCAGAGCTTCTCTAGTGGAGAGTTATAAGCTTAATCTCCCAATGGATTCGATATCTCTTAAAATAAGGGAAATTCATCCATATTAAGAAACTTGAAAGATGATGGCTTCTTTGAACTTGTATTCCCAAATATTGGGTATATGCTGCCCTTGAATTCGTGGAAAAGGTTGAGATTATTCACCAGTTTATGGAAAACATCACATCCTGCACACTGCACACAAAAGAAAAGTCACAAAAATATTAAAAGGCTATTTTCACCAATGGGTTAAATTTTGACCGATTTCCAAAAATCAAATGTACTAACAAGAATTAATCTTCATACGAACGATAAATATATACTCAATAGAATTTATTGCAAATCTTATAACTAAATACGAGAAATTTCAATATTCATGGCAAGTTCTATATGGCAGGAAAACGAGGTATTCCCTTCTACAGATAATATTTTTTTCTTACATCTTATCACGTGAACAACTATGAGAAATCATTTTATGCTCAACATCTTTTTAAGAAATTAATCAAGCATCTCCCTTTCGATTGGGAGAAATTGCTTCAAATGAAATCCATTTCTAAATGTGCTAGTTTAAAATAGAAATAATCAGATGTCATCTATATGTACAAGAGAGCAACCATTACAAAACATATTATCAAGAATTGGAAAAGTCTGAACCTGCACAAAAACAGTTTCATCAGTGTAGGCATGAGGATTGATTCCATGCGTTTTACGTTGCCCACAAACCCCACAAGTGAATGCCACTCTCATTTAGCGACGAGGGGATTTGGTAAACAGAGAACAGGGATAAACATACTTCTTAGCCATTTGAGTGTTTTCATTATGATTTGCAGATACAGTAGGACCTTCCATTCTAGATGTCGCGGTCCATCCTTTGCCTCCAGCAGCCTTTAGCACCAACCCCATGGCTGTCTCCTGCAAACAGAAAAATAAAAACTTGAATTTCTTTTGACCATTAGTCTAGTCCTCCAACCAAGCATGCTCTAGAAAGGAATTATGTGTGGTATTTGCACTAGCTGCTAAACATTTGTGGATTGAGATTGTATCTTGAAACATAATGTAAACTGAAACAAAGGGCAACAAAATCAGGGCCTTTTGTAAGACGCAATTCATCCACTAAAATAATTCATAAAGGCTTTAAACCAGAGGCTTCTATGAGATGGAAACTTGACTTAACCAGATGCCCTAGACATTTAAGGCATGATTATATTACAACCCCTAAAGACTGTGATAAGATCAAAAAGGAGAAAAATACATTGAAATGAAAGAAAATATCCACGAATATTGAAAAATGTACCCAAAAAAAACATAACTAACCAGAATTGGTATAGTTAGGATATAAAAGCAAGGAGACAACAAATGGCCCATGAAATTAATAAAATAGAAAAGAGAATGAAGCAATTGCCAAATAGACGACTACATAACAAATACACGGAAAGGTAAATAGAAACAATCATTTTATGAGAAAAATACCTTTGGGAGGGGCTGTAAGGATGTAGAATTTTTGCCATGGAATTTTATCAGGGGAAAACTGCTTGTCTCCTGGGATTCCTCAGTGTTCCTTTCGTCGTCTATAATATATAACAGATCCACATTTCAGCAACAAGATTAGAGGCGAATAAAATAGGCATGAAAATATATGATTTATACAAATCCATTATCCCCGAAGAAAATTTGAGAACCTAAAATGGGAGCGCCTCACCATGGCCTACCACTCGAATGGGAAGCATAGTCTTCCCCAACAACGTAGTCCACCTCTTGAACAAACCCACAACTCAGAACACAGAAATTGCAGAGGAAAAGAACAAAAGAAATGATGGAGACGGTTGGGGTGGAACCCGTGACCGTTGAGCGGCAACAAAGACAGTGCGAGGAAGCCCCACACAGTAGCGAAGACAGTGCGAGGAAGCACCACGCAGACAAAATCATGAACAAAACTACAAGCAAAAACCAAATAAGTAATCATTCTGACATGTACATGTATATCCCTGTGGCCAATCGGTGGAATCATGCATGTTTGAACAGGGCTGAGCATCATTGTTCTGTAAACCAAGTACTCTAAACTCACCTACTTCTCCACAACCACAAACTCACCTACTTCTCCACAGCCACACTACTGCAAATTATGATCAACAAATACCAGCCTTATAATCTCATATAAAGACCACTCAGAACACAAAAATTGTAGAGGAAAAGAACAAAAGAAATGATGGAGGTGGCTGGGGTGGAACCTGTGACCGCGGCAGTAGCAAAGACAGTGTGAGAGAAAATGCTATGCACCAGAGAAACTCAGCAGCATACGCAGGGTGCACATAGGCTTATGGTGGAGCACTAGTGGTGAAGGGCGCAGGCAGAAATTTGGAATAAAATAACCCTAAACATATTGGATATTTATATACTTAAAAAAAACCCTTATTACCCCTAATATACCACCAATATATTGACTTTTAATTTTTTAATTTTTAACCACCCCAATATGAATGGGCGTGATATCATATTGGTCCCTAGGTGATGCCCCCATGGTTATTTATGACATAAGCTCATATACTATAATCCTTAATAACAAGAATATCATGAGAGTCCCTTCATCATATTAAGTATACAATTTGCGGTCATTGTTTTTATTACTTTCAAGCATCAATCATTTTACTAAGTTACCACGGTAAACTGTACAAAATAATATATCCTGCAATTTAATCTCATTTCCATGTTTTTATGCTAAACAAGATTTTTCTCATAACTAAGTATGTTCGCGAGAGTACTATTGATGGAATACATAGCTAGAAACTAGAAAAGGTATATGGATATACTACTTGTAACTTAACTGAGAAAAATGAGAAACCCTAGCCGTACTTAGCTAAGCATAAGAAAATCCAAGACTTCTACGAGGCCCTGTGTTCAATCGCTTCACAGGAAAAATACACAATGTGTACAGAAATGTACTATATATTTCCTTCCATGGCTATAGAGGGATTCAATGTTACAACCCACTAATTTTGAAAAAACTGTTATATCTACAAATCTGATCAGACTCAGTGATCCTGCATTTACCCAAATGATAGGAGAGATCCACAAATAAAACAATTTTGATGGCAATAGGTTGCAGACTTGTATTAAGGTAAATTGCATATGTTACTCCCACAATATTTCCCCAACCCTTCATTCAAAAAGACAGAATAGAACAACATCAGATCGCAGCTTGAATCTCAATGGCAATGTCATGAAGGAAACCACGTACATCCAACACTTTTGAAACTACATCGTAAATCGAACTAAAGGTTAACTATATCGTTAAGATATTGCCAATGAATATGCAAAGCATCAAAAGGATGTTGATAAGAATTAACCAAACATGCATACTTGAGTTATCTCAACTATCATACCCGATAGACTGCTGCATAATATTGGGCTCTGAAATCATTATTCTCTGACTCAGAAATTTAAAAAAATAAAAAGGATTAAAGCCTCAAGTTGGCCCGTCAAATCAACTAGATGTTGAGCATGAGGTTTAGCCTGGTGTGATAGAGACTCCTTTCTTTCTACCATTAATACACCCAGGAGAAAGATAAATGCAGTTTATATTACCTAAGCCCAACCGTTTCAAAATAAATTACTATACCTGAGTGAAATGACGCCCATGATTTATTAGACATTGGTTCCATCAGCTAGCGCGCAGAGGTAAATGCCTGGTTATATAAATCTCAGGCTTACCCAATGCCATAGTGTAGCTCCAGTTGAGGCCATTTCCCTCAGCCAACATGCCCCCTCCTGCATATATACTACTCATTTCCTTCAAAAAAAGGCCATCCAATTCCTAACATGGTGCTGTTGTTGTAACTGCCGGACATGTTTTTAGGCCATTGTCCTGGCGACCATTTTAGCCCTCATATTACTGTGTGTTCAGAAATTATTTAATTCCCCTCCTTCTGTCAAGCCGAGATTAACGCATAAATGGAATAGATTTAATCCATTAGTTTAATATTCCAATAGTTTTGTTGAAGGAATTTAATCCTCCCTTATGATAAAATATAAAGGTTACAATGTAAAAGAGATTTGAGAAATCTTTGTTGAAAAAACTTAATTAGTCATTAGGTCAAAAAGGAAATAATTCTATCATTTAGACTTTATAATAATAATAATTTATGTCTTCTTACAAAAATACGTTAATGTCTAAAGGACTTAATACTATATTTTCTTTGTCCTTATGATTATGATTTATATCATAATACTCCATGTTTCTTATTTATTATTTTCCTTATAGATGGACTACAAATAATGATACTTGTCTTTTATGCAAACTTAATTTATCATTATATCATATGTCATTTATTTATCATTTTTCTTATAGATAGATTTCAAATAAAAATACTTTGTCTTTTATGAAGACTTAATTTATCATTTTCCTTGGTCCTTATGATATACTTTATATCATATGCCTTTTATCTATCATTTTTCTTATAGATAGATCTACTTGTCTTTTAATTTATCATTTTTCTTTGTCCTTATGATATAATTTATATCATGTGTCTTTTGTCAAACCCTTTTTCCGATCCCTTAGTGGAAGTCCATCCACCACCCTAGTTCTTGTTGCACATGTGTTTGTCAGCCCCCCTTGCGTTATTAAATTTTCACCTAACCAAATTAGCAGGAGACTAGGGTTTTTTTTCTTACACTTTCCTTTGGGTTACCTACTGAAGGAAATATTATGCCTCCTAAACATAGTGGTTTTCTAGTTGCCCGTTGTTAAGTTGTCTTGATGTTTTATGATTTAGAAATCTAATCGCCTAACTCTCTGGTTTCTTCTAGTGGGGCCTTGGCCTTGAGCTCCTCACCCAGAAGCCCTCATACAATAACATTCACAATTGTAATTTGCTTAGGGGTATATAGGAGGGACATTACAACTTTACATGTAGAATACCTATAAGATTAGTAATACTAGAGTAAGGTATCTGCTAAGTTGTAGATGTAAGCTTGTTGTCTCTTTTTATTCTCTATATGGATTAGTAATAGGGTGTGAAAGGGTACTATGTATATAACATCTGGTCTCAGGGTCATACAATACAATCAATAACACATCCTTTGGTAGTAGGTACAAAATAAGTGAGGCATAATATTGGAAAGGAAAGAGCGCTTAAAACAATAGAAAAAACGCCAAGGGAAGGCACAAATCAGTCGGTCTGATACACATATCGTTAATACCACGGTTAGTAGTGCAATTATACGAGACCACACAAGGCATATAAACTAATAATAAAGAAAGTGATTGATATAGATACCATATTTATTTACCAAATAAAGTGACCATCAACTAGAATGTAAAAAAAGAGAGTTGATCCAGCCATAGGAGAACCCTATGGCTGCTCCTACTGCCCAGACTGTCCAAACCATTCCTACTAACCAGTTGGACTACTCTTATACATTCAAAAGTATGGTAATAATATTAATTTAAAAAAAAAAAGACATCTCTGTTGCTATACCGAGGACTAGACAAAGCAAGCTTGAACAAACTTGCTATACTAGCAACGAAAGTTTTTCGTCGCCAGTATAGCAAGTTCCGACAAAATTTTTAGGTATGGTCATCACTATAGAGACGAACCTTTAGGTATGGTTGTCACTATAGCGATGGACCTTCGTCATTACCGCAATAAAGCACCACCACATACATTTTTTTAAAGGTATTGTGGCCGTCACTATAGTGATGACATATTGTGGCATAATTTTATTCAAACACGCAAGTTCGTTTCCCAATGAATGTTCTTATGGTTTCTATAGTGACGATAAATGTGTTTCTATAGCCACAAAAATGTGTCGTTATAGTAACCCCAGTTGATTTTTTAAGAAAAGTATGTTTCATATCAGTTTCATCCCTATAGCGACGTAATTTGGAAATCGTTGCTACAATGACGAAAGTTTTCCCACGAAAAGAAGGGGCCATGTTCATTGTTGTAGCAATGCCAAACTGTTGCAATAGCAACAATTTTGTGTGGGAAAAATGACCATATGCACTAGTGCTAGAATTGTTACAAATATAAAATTTAATTCACATTTCCATATAGTCATTTCTTTAATTAAGCACAATTCACAAAATTTACCTTATTTTTCCATTGGCATACAACATTCACTTCTGCACCATGTGCTATCACTGGCATCCTTTGGATCAAACTAAAACAAAATATTTTGTTTCATATTGAACAATCTATTTTTCTTTCTTGTTATAGTCTCACCATTCCAAATCAAAATTACATGCCTCAAGATATACTCACTAGCTTACCACACTAACAAATTGTTGAGAATCAGGCATATCTTAGAACATCAAAATAAGATATAACTAGTTGGAAACAAACTCTCATATCCAACTAAATCTAACAACCCCTAAAAACTTAGAAGGAAACTTCTAATATAGGGACAAGATCTATGTTACAATGACCAATATAAATAACAACCAATTTAAATAATATATGTGTTACATTGAGCAAAATATAACCTATTTATATTTGGTTGTCAAAAATGAAAGACTTCATCATTAGAAAAGAAAGATTTTAAGTTTAACCTATAGCAATATCTAAGGAAACAATAATTTAATATGCTAGCAAAACAAAGAGGTGGCTATGTTGTAAAAATAATTGCAAATTTTAGGAATATTAGAATTAGTAAGTGACATTTTTACACAAACTCATTTTATATCTAAAATATAGATTAATTTATATCATTTTTATCATATAAATTTATTATTATGATAAATATTAATATAAATATTTATTTCATGCATATGCATCTCCACAATGGGTTTATTCGGTTCACCAAAAGAAGAGCACTGGTGGATTTGCAGCCATTCCTCGCCCCTGAGGTTGGAAGAGGAATCGTAAGTACACAATTGTGCATGATGTAATATTTGTTGTTATTTACATAAAATTCAGTTGTTTCACATGTGTATATTTAATGATCAACTTCTATGTCTCTATTTTCACATGTTCGCCCAGGCGTCCTATGCCGACACATGCTCCTATTGTGGAGTTGAGTGATAACCACTCTAGAAGCTGCTCTGTGCATGAGAGCGGAAAGGATTTTAATGCTGGTGTCCGTGGGGAGGTTCCCCACGAGATAGGTATATTGAATCCATTTTTTTTCAGTTATCAGTACCTTTGATTTATATTGATTTGAAATTACCTATAGTTGATGTATGTAATTTGACTGACATTGATGTTTTCATCTAATCTTTAGGTGTCATGGCTGCACAACAAGGCCCTGACCCTCTCAAGGAAGCACCATGGGAGAATAAGATCACTCGTATCATGTTGCAAGACATTACAAGTTATTGTGAGTGTTTACAGTGTAAGGTCCACTCCATTTCAGACCACTCTCCCACATCACGTTCGATGTGGATGATGTTAGAGGAAGTAGATTGTCTACTGAAGATATACAAGTCCATCATACCATTGAGTTCTCTTTGGGAAACTACATGTCAGATAATAAGGGCCATAGTGATGGGTCCTCATAAATGGTGCATAGTGAGAGATGAAACAAATGGCCATGATCTGAAGGGAGCATTATTTGATATCCCTGCTGACCACCCCACTGGTCAACCGCTTAGACTCAGTGAGTATAAGCCATAGGTTTCAACACCTTATGTCCATGACAAGTTTATTTGAGCGTGGGGCATGTTTCCCCACCATGACCAGGTCCCACTGTACTTTTCAAAACATATATATGTAGAGTTTGTCCTCAGGATGCACCCATATTACACCAGAACACCCTCAAGCTTCTATCATGCCGATGGGGGACATAGCGATGCATGTCATGGGCCTAGGAGAAACCTTGGAGCTCAATCATAGAAAATCCCTTTGGTAGGTCACCCTAACAATACCTTTCTTATGAAACAGGATGTAGTAGAGTCATCTCAGCTAGCGATTGAGGAGCAGAGTTCGCTAGCAGAGGCGACACACATGAAAATGAATGGTACGATGATGGATTTGCATGTAGAGAGAAGCAAACCAGCCACTGCACCTATAAAGCTTAGTTACAGTGGGTGGAGGATTATATTATCCACCTTCTTGATCATGACATATTGGTGGAGTATGCTATCATAGCTCGCGATGCATATTTTCAACTACATGAAGGATGTAGGCCTCGACCGATGGGACAGGTATATCTTTATACAATTACGTATTATTTTGAATGTTTTGTCAAATTATATGTCCTCATTTGATCGTATTGATTGTAATGTATCCTCAAATGAATAATTTTTTTAAGTAATACTTTTCTTTTTGTTATACCTCCATGGAGGAGCCCACTTTCATGGAGGTCCCTTTTTTGCAGTGATGCATCTATTCAAGGTCCCACGGCAGTTCCGTCCACCCATGCCGATGGGGTATGTGTTAAATTTCATCCTAAATTTGAATTTCTAAATGAGTCAATTATTGTACATGTAATACTTTGGTTTTTTTTAACTTTCATTATTTATCTTGTTCAGATTGTACAGGATAGAGGAAAGGGCATTCCATAGGATTCTACATAGCCCTACTCGAGTCCTACTCATGACACGCCAGTCGACGAGGTACTAGTTACTTATGTTCTAACTGTTTTTACATTTATGTTCAAATTATAATTTACATGTTCAAATTGTAATCATCAAGTTCAAATTGCAATTCATTAATATAACTATTTTCATGTCATGGAAACAAATGCAGACACATGAAGCTGCAAATGAGGGCATTGAAGTCGACGTGATGTTTACGGATGAGTGGGTTAAGGCTCATCATTTGAGTCCTAGTGAAGGCTCATCTGGGAAGATAGGTGATACCCTCCCAAACCTAACACTCTACTCAAGCAAGGTGAGTTCATAGATATGTGTTTCATATATATTTAATTTTTCGTCACATTGTACATGTAATTTAAACATGTGGTATGTAATTGACTTGCAAAGTTCATGGTTTTAACTTATGCAGTTGTTAGACCTTGGTTGTTTTCTTGGTGATGTGCATGAGGAACTCCAGGGGCATAGTGCAGTTGATGGTAGTGGCCATGATGGTCAATCTCTCAATAAATGGCATAGGGGTATTTATAGATTGTTTTATTTGTGGACTTTATTATTTTGGACTTTCTTATTTTGTACTTTATGATTATATATATATATATATATATATATATGCACTTTTTTTAACATGATGGGCTGTTAAATGTTTTAATTATTTGGAGTTAAAGTTTAATTTTTTATTTCAAGTACAATTTTAACACATTTAACAATCATTAATGTTTTACAATCTTACAAAATTGTACAATTTTGCAATTTAATAAATTACAAATTTACAAAAATTACAATGTTCACAAAGTTTACAAGTTTACATGTTTGGAAAATTGTCAATTGAACACAACTTACAATTTTTAACATAACTTACAATTAAAATGTTACGAAATTTACAACTTTACAATGTAAGATCTACTAGTTGCAAATTACAATCACAATTTCCAATTTTAAATCACAGTGACAATTTACAAGTACAATGTAAAACTTTATTTCATTTACGAAAAATTTACAACTACAATTTTAAATTTCATTTCATTTGTAAAAAATATTACAAGTTTGCAAAATTGTCAATCAAACGAAACTTACAATTTAACATAACTTACAATTAAAATGTTACAAAATTAACAACTATACAATGTAATCTAATGGTTGCAATTTACGCTCACAATTTGCAATTTTAAATTACAGCTACAATTTACAATTACAATTCAAAATTAGATTTCATTTACAGAAAAATAAAAATTAATTTCATTTGCAAAAGAATTTACAAGTTTACAAAAATCACGATCGGACTAAACTATAATCACGTTTTGCAATTTCCAATTACAATTGCAATTAAAATTAAAATCTGCAATTCACTCTCATTTAATTGACATGTTTACAAAATTTACCCATCTACAATAATTTACAAGGAACTTACAAGTTTAAAATTCACAATTTTGCAAAGCTTACAAGTTAGAATTTTAAAGTTTACAAGTTTACAATTGACAGCAAATGAATATTACAAAGAGTAAAAAGGGGCAGAGAACAAAATAGGGTAAAAATGGGCAAAACAATTAATATCAATTGCAATTGGTGGATTTAATGAGGATGCAATAAATGTAAGTATTGTTCTTTGTATTGCATATCACTAAGAAAATATGAAACATATAATGATAATGTTAGGAGAAGAAACCTACTCTACAATCTCTAGTCTAGTGTAGTCTCGTCTAAAATATACTGGAAAAAATTTACAAGTTTACAATTTACAACTTGTCTACAATGTAACATGTAATTTAGAACTTTGCACAAATAGAATGTGATATATACATGTATTTGCACAAATACATCAAAAAAAAGTTACATAGAACAAATTGAGCTTCCATAACATGCTTTTAGGACATTGTTGGTATTCCTAGGTATAGGTGAATGCACATAAAGTATATGTGAATGCATATACTTGCAGATATAATTTTACAAAAAGTAAATTTAAATACAAATGATATATTTTGGAAGAAATTTTGATTTGCTACATTTAAAAAGCATGTCAACTATGTCAACATCAAAACTGGCATATAACTTTCATTCATCTTGCCAATGGGTTATAGCAATGCACGTCTGCATAATACAATCATGGTGAGCTACTGACATGTTCCATCTCTTTGGTTCACCCCTCTTCACCGTGATTTCAATGAGATGTATCCGAGATGCCACCACCAAATGACTGTACTGACAAGATATATATTCAAGCATGAAATATCTGTAAATAATATAATCACCTTGTCTTCTCACTTTTTCAAAAAAGTGTCCCATCGCAACTAGGTCACCAACCTGGTACATGAACTCTCCATGGACATAGGGCCTCACCAACCTTATTTTGATTTGTGTACACCACATTAAAAAATATGCCACATGCTCGTCATTTATCGGTGGTGCAATTACAACAAATACATCACCTGCATCAAGATTTTCAAATATAAATGAAATATTAAATATATATATGGATGTGTACAAGACTAGAAGTTTAAACATTCAATCAATGATTTGAAGCTGGAATGTATGAACAGCATAATGAATCCATTAATAAAATCATCTACCTTGCTTAACCAAATCAGAAACTCGACCATGATCTAGTGAAACCTCTGCCTCGTAAGTGCGTATCTCTTGCCACATTGAAATTGGATGTGCCCTCTTTGGATTAAGAGGGACATATTTCCATTGTTTGATATATGAATCATTCATGCAATGATCAACCCCCAGTCCATTTGCCTCAATTCAGAAATCACAAAAACACACATACTTCCTCGTTTCAATGGAAAATATTTTTCCCATGTCTTTACAACGAACTAAATNTATATATATATATATATATATATTATTTTAATTTGCGCATCGGCCTTCCATGTTCATGACCTTGGTGACCCAAATTTTGTGTGCACCAATAAACTACATCTGTTTAGCACTTGAGTCGAGATGAACTATGACTCATTTAGTACCTATGAAGTGCTCATTTTATGCATGCACCTAAGCCATTATGTTCACCCTTTTCATGCCCTGCTTGAAAAAATCTCCATGTGTGTCGAATTCCTGTCTCTTTGTGAAGGAGGCTCAACTAATAAAAGGAGCATGCCGATTTGAGCTGCCCTGCACACCCATCTAACCAAATCCAGTGTTCTATAAATGACTTCCCATTCTTTTTGAATGAACCATAAATCAACCCAAAGCAGTGTTGAACAAACAACCTGTCATGCTCATGACCATCATTGACATAAAAATTGTATTCCCTGGTCACATCGTGTGACTGAGGAGTGATATCCCTACCATCAATGCTCGCATGAGCATGTCTATACAATAAATGTACAAATATGTACACTTGGTGAGATTGATAATACTCACTTTGTATCTCTCTCTGAGGAGAAAATGTGTAATTCTCAACAAATTCTACCACCGATAGGATTCTTCCTGGCTCAAAAACCTCACGAGAATGCTTAAATTTTAAAGATTTCCACCTAGACCTGTGGGAGTGTTTAATGTATTTGTAAATATGACTTTGAAACTTGTCCATGAAATCTGAATTAGGAATCTCATCCTCAAGGAATTCAATCCTCTTAGATGGAACATGTAAAGAAGATGATGGATTCATGGAGACATACCTATATCTCTTCCACTTAACTGTGATATATTACAATACTGGGTGTGTTGGATTGATAGGAAACTTCCTATGGAATGATGCCAAATCACCACATCCATGGCATCTTCTACCACCTACACCCATTTTAATTAAAACCACATTTTTAGCATTCATATTGCATAGTCTCATAGAAATAAAATCCCGCACAGTGTGAGGAGCAGGTTCACCATCCCAATGTTTTTTGAAAAAATCCACAAATTTGCTGTAGTATAACTGGAATTCAATGTGCTATCAACAACAACAAGTGTCCTGAATCGTATTCGGCCTAATATACCATGGTTTCAACTTACTGAACATGCTAAATGATATCAGGACACCGAGATTCGATTCTTTGAATTCCTTGAACAAAGCAACTCTTCTCATCTCCATAACATGCTTGCAATGATCCTTATAAATGCCTCTTCTAGAATGTTGTCACATGACATGTTTTCTATCTGGTATAGCACAAGAATGGTTGTCCCAATACTCTATCCCCTTCTCTCTGATGCCCTATTCCATCCTTTCTTGATATGCTTCTCTACAACTAAGAGACCAATAAGCAACTTCATCATTTTCATCTATATTTACCTTGAATTTATTGTATTTGTGTAGTGTTTTTCTTGGAACGAGGAGCAGCTTTGACATTGTCGCGACCAGTTGATTTCTTGAGGTGCTTCATGCAACAATAGCAGTCATAATTTCCCTATGAGAAGATCTGATATCAGTTTTTCTTGACTTTCCAAATCCAGATAGTGCAGTTGTTACATTTTCTGTTACATTCTCACATGCATTTTTATTTTTAACATCTTTAAAACCCAACAAATTTGTGGCATGTTTCATTTTTTTGTGTTTTATAAATCCATGTAGGATTTGAGCTTCTGTAATCACTGATTGTTGTTCAAATTACAACTTGATTATTTTACTAACATTCTCTCTGATTGTCCGATCAGGGGTCGGGTTCCTGAAATTTTCTTGCGTGGCATCATCCAATCCTCTTAAACAATTTGCAGCCATTCCAACGTCATTGAAGCTCCCAATTACTCTGGAGAAATTAGATGGTGCATGATCCTGTAATGGTTGGCTAGGATCTATCCATCCATAAGTTAATTGAATTTTGAAATTGTTTAGTTCTTTGACCAAATACATGACTTTTACATTGTTCAATTTCATTGTCTTTCAATAAAAAATAAGCGAGTTAGAAATTTTAAACAAATGCAGTATGCAAGAATATTTTTTTTAAAGCACCAAACTTAAATATTATGAATGTTGAAGAAAATTCACAATATTAGGGATATGCTAGTGAATGTATCTTCCAAATCTACGGATGGGTGCATAGAATATTTCCCTAACGATGTACGTCCTTCCTTCACGTTCAAATAAAAATAAATTTAAATGTTTGCAAAGTTATTGTTCAATTGTTTTCATCATTCTTGAATTGAATTTAACTCTTTGTAATTTATACACCATATTATCATATTTCCCTAAGGAATATTTTATTGCAACCACACTTTCAAGTGTTGTTGCAATAAAATATTCCTTAAGGAAATATGATAAGAGGGTGTATAAATTACAAAGAGTAAATTGCATCATTTAGAAGATCAAAATGATTATCATCCTGTTCTCTTATGCATATAGTTTAAAATTAAATGTGAGTCTCTATTTGATGCAACCTATGAAACCCATTCCACAAACTTTAATATAAAATACATTGACAGAAGTTACGTTAACATATAATCCAACCTTTGTGTATGCTTTCAATTAAGCACTATCTACATAAAATGCTTCGCGTCCAAATCAAAATAACTTTATCTACATAACTTTATTGTTCAATTGTTTTCATCATTCTTGAATTGAATTTAAACTATTTGTAATGTATACACCATCTTATCATATTTCCTTAAGGAATATTTTATTGCGACCACACTTGAAAGTGTGGTCGCAATAAAATCTTCCTTAAGGCAATATGATCAGATGGTGTATAAATTACAAAGATTTTTGCATAATTTACAAGACCAAAATTATTATCATCATGGTGTATTATGCATATTTACACTTATGTGAGTCTGTATTTGATGCAACGTATGACACCCATTGCACAAAATTTAATATAAAATCCATTGGTCCACAAGTTACATTACCATAGAATGAATAATCTTTGTGTATGCTCACAATCAATTATGTTTTCGTCAAAAATAATAACTTCATATAAGCGTGCTAGCACAAAAGATAACTTCATAAACTATAATATTTTGATGAAATGATGATAATTGTTTAATATCTCCATGACAATTTATCCATAGGTGCACATTTCATTTTACTTATCATATTGCAACTGTTTGTTAAAAAATTAGCGAATAAATACAAGCTCAAGAATAACATTTTATTTTACTTATCATATTGCCATTCTTAGTTACAAAATGAGAAAATAAATTCTACAAAATTGAATAACATTTTATTTTAGGTTTATCATATTGTCATTTTTTGTTAACAAATTAACAAATAAATACAAGCTCAAGAATAACATTTTATTTTACTTATCATATTCTCATAGTTTGTTAAAAAAATAGGAGATATTTATACAATCTTGAATATTCTCTAAATGTATTGATTTTCATATCTTTACAATGATCTCTTAAATCTCATATTCAAGGCTAATGAATTCTTGAATTTGTCATAATTGTTGATTTTCTTTGAGATCATCATTGTCATCAATGCTTAAAGCCATACAATTCCTCTTCATTTGTAGATTATTATTGACGATTGCTTAAGTTCGATCAAGTGCATCACTTGTAAGTTAGTTTTTCACCAAAAATATCAATAAATTAAACATGTCATATATTAAATAAAAACATTTTTTTATAAATTATTCATGATCTTATTTAGAGTGTACAAAGCATTGAACCAAATTCTACAAAGGCTTTCCATTTATTCTACATATACTATATTTAATTAATCATTGTACACACAACTATTGGAGTTATGTGAGTTGTTATTAACAATTAGTTTCTATATTAAATACAAATTTTACAATGTTAATTATTGTAATGTCCCCTCACGACCCCAAATCCGAAAATGCAAACCTAGTACAAGGCACCATATGTTGGTATACTAAAATAATTAAAATGGAGACCCTATATATATATATAGTTGAATCAAGAGAATTTGGTTTTACTAATAGGAGGAAAACGCAAGCCAATTGGGGTTTTCTGGGTGAAAGCTCAATGTTGCGGCTCACTGTAAGTTTGGAATTCATCATGGATCTGGTAAGAGACCATACATATACACTTTTAACCTATATGAAATTACCATTATATATATATATATATATATATATATATATATATATGCATTTATTTGCCTACGGTTAAATTGACTTAGGAGGGTTGCATTTATTTGCCTACGGTTAAATTGACTTAGGATGGTTACTGACAGTTTTAGAATACTAAAATCGTTTTCATTTATTCATGCCTCAGTTTCTTTTACATGGATATGAAATACCAATTCGATTATTCATGTCTATGTTGTAAGATCTAGAATATCATTTTTTTAATTCATGTATGCGTTGGTAATATATATCTATACTCCACGTTTTGATATCAATTGTGTGATATTATAAATATGGAAATGACCTGCTGGATGATTATCTCTGCATTCCTTGGCTAGAATTATACACTTCTATTGAATATGATAGGGATCTTTGTTAGATATGGAAAGAAATTCCATGATGTATTTCGTCTACCAATGGTTTCCTAGATTTGCAGTCTAACTGATTTATGATCACATCTTGTATACAATTCCCATTGTCTGCATTGTGGGTGTAATAATTTTACTATTTGTAATCTTTCCCAAATGTCAGCATCTGCCATTTTTTGGGACCTAGACCCTTCACATGTCATCTCTTTAAGTAGGATTTTTAAATGGGAGATACATAATCTAAACTCTGCATATGTTTTGAATGCCAACGTATGGTAGATATGTGGGTCCAAACCATTGCTTTTTCATTCCTTATGGTATGCCTTGAATGATGACTAAAAATAAAAAATAAACTCTGAAATCATCTCTCCTTTGTATTTGTTGATGTAGGATCTAAACCACGGATCTAGTTTGCGTACGATATATAACTATAGTTGGAAGCATCAGTTTCCTTTGTTATGTCATAATGGTCATATAGGGTTGCAAAAGATTCATTTTATGAGGCTTTCTAGCAATAGAAACGGTTTTAAAACAAGGAAATTTTGGTTGCGTTATTCCCACCTTAACAGCAAATAGCTTCGAATCCGAGGATGATTTTACTCCACCCTAAATGGAAAACCGGTCGATAATCCTGCCAGTTGTCGTTGCATTTTTTCCTATAAAAAGAGGAGGGCGAGTTGCTGAGGGTAGGCATCCTGGACTTGGGTTTTATCTTTTAATCAGAAGAGAGACCTTAGAAATCATGCGGGTATCTACGCTTTGAACTTTTATTATAGGATGTTGTTGGTTATATGATGCTCGCGGTTTCATGGTTTCATTTTTGCTTTCCTGAACTCAGTCTTGTATTTGTCACGAAGTTGATTTGGAGTTTTCAGGTTTATTATTTTATGAAACCTCTGCAACAATTGGGGTTTTCATGTTTATTCTTGTATGAAACCTCTACAATGATTTTGAGTTTGTAGGTTATTCTTCTAAGAAATATCTGCAACAATTTAGTGTTTGCAGGCTTATTCTTTTGAAAATATATGTTTTCTGGAAGGATATCGATTTGCGTGTTGATATATTATTCTTTATAAATCTCTGTTTGGAGCCATGATTTCTGAAAGGATATCGATCTGCATGTCGAAAGGTTATTCCTTATAAAAAATATCAGTTTGTGATCGATCTGGGTATTGGATTATGTTCTTGATAAACCTTTGTTTGGAGCCATGATTTCTGGAAGGATATCGACTTGCATTTTGTTGTTATTATTTATAAAAATCCCTATTTGTGCCATAATGTTGATCGAGAGGTTTGAACCTTGCTCTTCTGAAATCTTTATTTTATGCCACAAGTTCATGAATAGTCTGGATCGGCTCATTGGGTATATGATGCTCACGTTTTGATGCATTTCTAGATCATTTCATCTGTTAGATGTTGTTCACTATTCAGAACTGGTGGTTAATGCTAGTTCAAGTTTATGCTGGTCTGTTTATATTAGAATCATTTCTTAGCATATTGCATGATAATTTTATTAAACACTCGTTCTTTAATAATATGGGAAGGCATGAGCTGTGTTTTGCCGCAATCACTATTTTTACAAGATGATTATGTCAAACGCTGCGAAGTACTTTGATCTGGGGTTTTCTATTTTCCCACAATCTCTTCAATAGGGTGAATGCATGACAAATGCTGCTATATTATTTCAAACTGGGGTTTGCATGATCTGCTCTTGTTCTTTAGAGGTTTTAAATATGTCATGTTTTCAGAAAAATCAATCTCTGGATTGAGTTTTGTTCTATATTAAAACCTCTGTCTTTGGATGCCAAGATTTCAGAGAAGGAAATCGATCTCTGGTTTAGTTATTGTCTTGAATATAATGCTTGTTAACCTCTGTCTTTGGGTGCCAATATTTCAGAGAAGGAAATCGATCTTTGGTTCAGCTTATGGTTGGATACTATACTTTGTTTAAATCTCTGCCACGAATTTTCAAAAGTAAAATCGAATCGAGAAATCAGTTTATAGTCGAGCACTATTTTTCTTTTATTTTCGTTGTCTTGCTATGCCACATTTGCAGAAAAAGGGAATCGATCTGGGGTTGTCATTGGCTCAAAGAGTGTTCTTTATTTTAACCTTTGTGCTTGATGACCGTGATTTTTATGAGAAAACTATCTGGGATTTAAATGATGGCTGATTATTCCTCCTTATTAATGACTAAAAGTACTTTCTACTTTGGAGTACAATAATAAACCTTTATCATCATTTCATATCCAGGTTATGAAAAATGCCTCTTTTGGCTTAGTCGAGTTCATGCTCAATCTCAAAGTAGCTAGTTGAAGACTGAGTTAGTTTGGATGTTTTTATGTTTTTCTGTATTAATGTATTGATGAAAGATGAATTGTTGACATATATTATAAAGTTGGAATTCTTTCAGACCTGGTAGGAACCATGGAAAAGCAAGCATGCTGATATAGAGCTTAAATTGTCCTTTTTAGACCAGATACTAACTCATGGTGTTCGGCTGGGAACTCATTCTCAGTTAAGCTGGTATAGTTTGTATGCTAACTGATTGTGTAGAGCTGAGCTGTGAACTTCCCTTTTGGGTTTAGGGAATACAAATTTCCCACTACACCCACCTTGTTTCGAGGTTGAATCAAATTGTAACAGATAAGTTGCATCATTGTACCCCCTTCAAGGAATAATTAATAAAATGACTAACAATTGGTGGACGTAGCCTCGTGGATGAGGTGAACCACATGAATATATGGTTGTCTTGTCCTTTTTTATTATTATGTTGTGCATGTTTATATTTTCATTATGATGTTAATATGAATGCAATATAAAGGTTATTGATGGAATAGGTTAACAAACATATTTTTGCAGACTTTCAATTCAGAAGCACTTACTTGGATGGTTTACAGCTCTATTAAAGAAATGAAAATTTTTTACCCATTTTATCTATTTCCAGAAGAAGGTACTTTGGGGTCGTTAAATATGGTATCAGAGCTAGATACAACACTAGACCCTTAAGAATGGGCTAACATCATGATTTTGGAGGAAATTCGAATTACCTTTGGAAGAAACTGTGACGTGGTAGTTCATACCTTCTTGGGATCAGTTGTCGAATTAAAACCGGATGAGTACCATGCTAGTCACTCTATTAAGTTTCTTAGCATGATGAATGTTCTATCTATGGTATAAAATGTAAAGGATAGTTATTATGCGGCATAACCTTCTACTATTAATATTTTGGGTTGATGTTTTAATTTTCGTTATGTGGATTTGTAGAATTTGGAGTTGAACATTGGTAATATATTCTTCTTGAATAGATTCTCTCAACATGCACTCCTTACATGCCCATACTTTTTCATAAAATTAGTAGTTTAGATAATTGCATTGAGTACTACCTCAGAATCTATGGCCCGACTTCCCAAGCTATGGCAAGAGCATGGGTGCCAAAATGCAGGGAGTTAAATTTTTAGGACCCAAGCTTTGCAGGCTCAAAAACCGATTTATAGTGCCTATCTATGGAAAACTTGACTTCACTGATTCAGGTAGTATTTGGTCCTATGCAGACTTTAACATTTTGTTTAGGGTTAGAACACGGGCCAAGATGAATTAGAGTCATGCGACTATGTGCATCACATAAATTTTACTCCAGATACATGCATACCATTGCATCGCATAAGATGCATACTTTAAAATTAAATTCTTCTTCTTTGGAAATTCAGTCGGTTCCACCAGTATGTAGAATTACATTCACCAACACTTTAAATGCCATAAGGTACCATACACACATAATGGCAGTAAAATTGAAGCAATTCCAATTGGGTTCTTAGTCAATCATACTAAGAATGTTGTAGCAATACATAACAAAATAATATAAGAATAAAATGTATATGCTTTGATTAGTTCTGAAAAATTTAAAACAATTTATTGTTCTCTCTTAAATTGAGAGATTTTACTAGGCTCTCAAAAAGAACTGTCCTAAGTTCTAATCGCTCATAACCCTTGGAAGTTAGAAGTTGATGTTACCAAGAGGTAAATTTCATATCCATTTTATTTGCAAAGATTAACTGCTTTTTCAGCCTCAAAGGAAGTACCTAATGGTAATTGCACTAGTAAGTATAAGCTTCCATGAATATTTTTTATGAACTGATGAATCTTAGTATACTATATTGTGTCTGAAATCGAGGGGAATTTCATAGCATTCATCAACCAATGCTATATTTTCACACCATTTGACAAAGTTTTTTCATAATATGTATCATGTGTAATGATTTTATATATACTTTGGAAATTGGATCCCTGTTAACTCAATAAGGTTTGCTTAGACTAATTCTGTGTTATTCAAGGAATGGAGTTTCTTGCTAAGATTATTGGATGGTCTTGAATAGGAAATCGAAGGTCAAGACCTTTTTCTATTAAATGTCAAGTTGCTGCTACACATGTTGTACTGTTTTTAAAATTTTCAAAGACTGCTTCATCTAATTGTTGGTAGTTCAACTTCCTTAGGATTTATGATACTGCTGTCTACTAAGAAGCAGATGATTTTTCTTATCTCAACAAGAATAGTTAGATATAAAGAAACTCGATTGAGTGTTTATACATAGAAAATATGAAACTGCAATGATGCATTGGTACATACTATCTTACATCACTTTAGGATGCTGCAATGAACACCTTATAGTAGATCCCGTAATACATTTTGGGAGTCTAAATGCATTATGTTCTTTATGGGCATTGCTCTTAAACAGCATTGACTGAGGCCTAGAAAAGAGTAAAACTGTAAAGCAAAAATGTGAGAGTAGTACCAAGAAAGATCACTTGTGGATTTGTACTGATGTTAGATGGTGCATTAACATTAGTTCTCCTATAGGAAAAGGGATTCAGTTAAATCTCCAACAGTTGCATATTAAGGGAAATGCTTTAGTGCTTGGTTGTTAAAAAAAAAAAAAACTAATGATTTCTGCACATCCTTAAAGACGTTGTTTTCGTATTTGCTTAACCTATTTTCTACACCACATCTGAATGGAAGTGTTAAAAATGCATAAACACTAACGTTTTTATTAACAATTGATGGTCCCTAAAGACAATTGTGATGATTGGGATTGCTCGACAGGTCCAACAAACTATCGATTCCAAAGGTGGATGGACCAGACTCTTGATGCTCCTCCTACAGGTGTGTACATCAAATAGCATATGACTTGAGTCCTAAATCGAAATAAACCTGAGGTAGAGTTAGGTGTTGTCAGGGAATTGCTATCATCTTGTCGTAAATTAATAGCTCTTGAAATAATGGTGAATGATGATATAAGTCTATACTAATTGGTTTCTAAATATACTATCTTGTGAACTGTTATAAAGTAGAATGTGTATTTCTTATAAGAAGTTCTAATTATATTTCATTAGCTACTAAATGAATGCTAAGTGAACGTAAAACCTGAATGAAAGGTTGCGGTGAAGAGATTCAGGTTAGATGCAATTTTTCAACTATTGTAATAACTAGCGTGCAAGTAAAGCCTAGGAATCAAGTTGTGCAGATAGAGACTATTGATCTTTCTTACGTACTCACAAGGTACAGCAACAAATCTTTAAAGTCATGAAATTGGATTTACTTATGAACTTGGGATACAGTGCGGCTGAGGTAAGTAATAAAATGCATTGTGTTTAAATTCAATAAATGCCTTAGTGGTAGAAAGAGTACGCTAGTATAAAGGCTCTTATCTGATGAATGAGAAATGAAGTAAGACATGACTTATGATAAAAATTTTGATGTCTTTAATATGATAAACTAACCACCTATGGAGTGATTGCAGGCATGGGAAAATTGTGGCCATGAGTAAGGGTAAAGCTCTGGGACTGTAATGAGTTAAGAAGATATGAGAAAGATCTCATGTGCATAAAGTTGTCACCATGAGGAAGTGGTGATGTAGGTAGTGGTTGAAAGCAACCTTGTTTTCCCCCGGGCCAGCGAGGGACCACTATGCATTCTGGGGACGTCTAGATGTGAGAAATTTTGGTTAAGACTCGTTCCACACACATTGAGCGGACTATCATAAGAGTGGGGGACTCTGTGAAGAGAATTACCTCTAGGAGTTGTGGTGGTGTGCGAGAACGGAAGTGCCTCAGCTTGGTGAAGCACCCTGAAGAGCACAAAAAGGGGATACGCCTAAGGAAGGGTATCATCCTTGTGTTGGGTGGCTTGAATCGGTACTTGGAGTACTGCTAGCACTTGGAGTGATGGGATGGAGGACATCCAGAGAGAAGAATAATTCCAGGAAGAGGTATGTGCATTACAGGTAAACTTGTACCCATGAGGTAATATGTCTATTTATTTGGCAAATAGAACTAACATATATATTGGAACCACTGTGGATTGTGGAAATTGTATAATGTTGGATTTCAGAGTTATACATTGTTTTCAATGTCACTGCTAGTATATATGCATGTGTATGGTTATAAATGCAGGATGAGGACCCAATGCCAATAATAAGAGGGATTAGGAAATACAAATGCAAGCAATAAATAAATAGGTAACAGCAAGGATGGTGTTAACTTTAAGGGGGAAAGTATGTAATGTCCCCTCATGACCCCAAATCTGAAAATGCAAACCTAGTACAAGGCAGCATATGCTGGTATAGTAAAAGATTTAACATGGTGACCATATATATATATATAGACGAATCAAGAGAATTTTGTTTTACTTGTAGAAGGAAAACGCAAGCCAATTGGGGTTATCTGGCTGAAAGCTCAATGTTGCGGCTCACTGTAAGTTTGAATTTCATCATGGATCTGGTAAGAGACCATACATTGACACTTTTAACCTATATGAAATTACCATTATATATATATATATGCATTTATTTTCCTATGGTTAAATTGACTTGGGATGGTTATTGACATTACAGTTTTAGAATACTGAAATTGTTTTAATTTATTCATGCCTCGATTTCTTTTACATGGATCTGAAATACCAATTTGATTATTCATGTCTATGATGTAATATTTGGAATACCATTTTGTTAATTCATGTATGTGTTGGTAAGATATATCTATACTCCATGTTTTGATATCAATTGTGTGAAATTATAAATATGGAAATGACCTGTTGGATGATTATCTCTGCATTCCTTGGATAGAATTATATGCTGCTATTGAATATCATAGGGCTCTTTGTTAGATATGGAAAGAAATTCCATGATTTATTTCGTCTACCAATGGTTTCCTAGATTTGCAATTTAACTGATTTATGATCACATATTGTATACAATTCCCATTGTCGGCATTGTGGGTGTAATAATTTTACTATTTGTAATCTTTCCCAAATGTCAACATCTGCCATTTTTTGGGATCTAGACCCTTCACATGCCATCTCTTTAAGTAGGATTTTTAAATGGGAGATATGTAATATGAACTTTGCATATGTTTCGAATGCCAACGTATGGTAGATATGTGGGTCCAAACCATTTTTTTTCATTCCTTATGGTATGCCTTTAATGATAACTAAAAAAAACATAAACTATGAAATCATCTCGCCTTTGTATTTGATGATGTAGGATCTAAACCACGGATCTAGTTTGCATACGATATATAACTATAGTTGGAAGCATGAATTTCCTTTGTTATGTCATAATGGTCATATAGGGTTGGAAAAGATTCATTTTATGTGATTTTCTAGCAATAGAAACAATTTTAAAACAAGGAAATTTTGGCTGCATTATTCCCACCTTGATAGGAAATAGCTTGGAATCCAAGGAGGCTTTTACTCCACCCTAAACAGAAAACCAGTCAGTAATCCTGCCACTTGTCCTTGCATTTTTTCCTATAAAAAGAGGAGGGTGAGATGAGGGGAGGCATCGTGGACTTGGGTTTGCTCCTTTAATTGCAAGGGAGTCCTCAGAAATCATGTGGGTATCTGCGCTTTGAAATTTTCTTATAGGATGTTTTTGGTTAGATGATGTTCACGGTTTCATGGTTTGATTTGTGCTTGCCTAAACTCACTCTTGTATTTGTCACGAAGTCAATTTGGAGTTTTCAGGTTTATTCTTTTATGAAACCTCTACAATGATTGAGGTTTTCATGTTTATTCTTGTATGAAACCTTTGCAACGATTTTGAGTTTGCAAGTTATTCTTCTAAGAAATATATGCAACAATTTGGTGTTTGTAGGCTTATTCTTTTATAAATCTCTATTTTCTGGAAGGATATCAATATGCATGTTGATATATTATTCTTTATAAATCTCGTTTTGGAGCCATGATTTCCAGAAGGATATCGATCTGCATGTTGAAAGGTTATTCCTTATAAAAAATCTCACTTTGTGATTGATTTGGGTGTTGTATTTTGTTCTTGATAAACCTATGTTTGGAACCACGATTTCTGGAAGGATATCGACCTGCATTTTGTTGTTATTCTTTATAAAAATCCCTGTTTGTGCCATAATGTCAATCCAGAGGTTTCAACCTTTCTCTTCTTAAATCTTTATTTTATGCCATGAGTTCATGAATAGTCTGGATCTGTTCATTGGGTATATGATGCTCACGTTTTGATGCATTTCTGGATCAGTTCATCTGTTAGATAGCGCTCACCATTCAGAACTAGTGGTTAATGCTAGTTCAAGTTTATGCTTCTCTATTTATATTAGAATCGTTGCTTAGTATATTGCACGATAATTTTATTAAACGTTAGTTGTTTAATGATCTAGGAAGGCATGAGCTGTGCTTTGCAACAATCGTTGTTTTTACAATATGATTATGTCAAACGCTGCCGAATTAATTCGATATGGGTTTTCTATTTGCCCATGATCTCTTCAATAGGGTGAATGCATGACAAATTCTGCTATATTATTTCAAACTGGGGTTTGCATGATCTGTGCTTGTTCTTTAGAGGTTTTAAATATGCCATGTTTTCAGAAAAATCGATCTCTGGATTGAGTTTTGTCCTATATTAAAACCTCTATCTTTGGCTGCCAAGATTTCAGAGGAGGAAATCGATCCCTGGTTTAGTTATTGTCTTGAATATAATGCTTGTTAACCTCTGTCTTTGGCTGCCAATATTTCAGAGAAGGAAATCAATCCCTGGTTCAGCTTATGGTTGGATACTATACTTTGTTTAACTCTCTGCCACGAAATTTTGAAGTAAAATCAAATTTGGAAATCAGTTTATGGTCAATCTTTTTTTTCTTTCTTTTTCTCTATCTTGCTATGCCACATTTGCAGAAAAAGGGAATCGATTTGGTGTTGGCATTGGCTCAAAGATTGTTCTTTATTTTAACCTCTGTCTTTAATGACCGTGATTTTTATGAGAAAACTATTTGGGATTTAAATGATGGCTAATTATTCATCCTTATTAAAGACTGAAAGTACTTTCTACTTTGGAGTACAATAATAAACCTTTATCATCGTTTCATATCCGGGTTACGAAAAATGCCTCTTTTGGCTTAGTCGAGTTCATGCTCAATCTCGAAGTAGCTGGTTGAAGACTGAGTTAATCTGGATGTTTTTATGTTTTTATGTATTAATGTATTGATGAAAGATGGATTGTTGACATATATTGTAAATTTGTAATTCTTTCATACCTAGCAGGAACCATGGACAAGCAAGCATGCTAATATAGAGCTTAAATTGTCCTTTTTAGACAAGATACTAACTCATGGTGTTTGGGCAGGAGCTCATTCTCGGTTAAGCTGGTATAGTTTGTATGCTAACTTATTGTGAAGAGCTGATCCGTGAACTTCACTTCTAGGTTTAGGGAATGCAAATTTCCCACTACACTCGCCTTGTTTTGAGGCTGAATCGAATTGTAACAGATAAGTCGCATCATTGTACCCCCTTTAAGGAAGAATTAATAAAAGGACTTACAATTGGTGTACGTAGCCTCATGGATGAGGTGAACCATGTGAATATGGTTGTCTTGTCCTTTTTTATTATTATGTTGTGCATGTTTGTATTGTCATGATGATCTTAATATCAATGCAGTATAAAGGTTATTGATGGAATAGGTTAATAAACATATTTTTGTATACTTTCAATTCAGAAGCACTTACTTGGATGGTTTACAGCTCTATTAAAGAAATGAAAATTTTTTACCCATTTTATCTATTTCCGCAACAAGGTACTTTGGGGTCATTACAATTATCATCATTATAGGATGACTATGGAAAGTTTTTGTATGTTGATTAATATGAGTGATAATCAAATTTTTTTTTAATTAAATATGAAAAACCTAAATAATTTTCATCAATTCACAATATGAAATATCAACATAGTACATAAACCATGTAATGTGTAACATAGAATATTCAATGTGTCACACAGAACATGTAATGTGTAACATAAAACATGAAATATTAGTATGTAGTAAGATATATATAAATTATGAATTTGAACCCTATGAAAATGAATATGTGAATATGAATTTAATATCATATTAAAATCAATGGAATGAGAGATGGGGATATAGAAAGGATGAGTAAAATAAGTGCAATGTTAAGAGGACAAGATGCAAGTCAAGCTATGATGGTGCAATCAACTCGCATTGAGAACAATCTTTGTAATTTTTAACATAAAAATTATATATATGTGAGGCTATATTATAAAATTATATTTCATTTACATGTGAGGCTATATTAAAAAATTATAAAAAACATTTGTATGTGAGGTTATGTGAGGCTAATGGA
>LPNX011059898.1:0-15889 GCA_001517045.1 Pseudotsuga menziesii | reverse complement strand
AACTAGAACACTATGAAATTGAATATATGAATATGCAATATGAAATTATGTGAATATGCGAATATGAAATTATACAATGTACATACAATTATGAATACATATATATGAATACATGCACATAAAATATATGAATACCTGCACATACAATGTATATAATTTTATGAATTAATTACAAAATTATAATTATGTTCTAAACAATTTAACATGTATATATATAAAAAATTTGAACGAGAACACTATGAAATTGAATATATGAATATGCAAGATGAAATTATATGAATATATGAATATGAAATTATATGAACTAGATCGCTATCAAAATGAAAGTATATATATGAATATGAAATTGCATAACTTTTAAATCATACCAATATTGTTAGAAATTGCATAAATAAATAATTCCATTCGGAATTCGGGTGGGAAATGTGGTTGGGAATGTAGTTGGAATGGCATTTTTTGTTTCAAATAGGTTAGTCAATTGTGAAGGATAAAATTAGTAACATATTTATGTTTTATGTTTTATGTTGATAAATAATTCCATTAGGAATTCGGGTGAGAAATGTGGTTGGGAATGTAGTTGGAATGGCATTTTTGTTAAAATGATTTTAACACAAACAAGATCTTGATTGAGGTCATAACTTGATCGAGGGTTTTAGAACTACCTAGATCAACGTTTTAACGATAGCTCGATCGAGGGTTTAATAAACCATCAATCGAGATACATACCTTGATCAAGGGCCTAAGAAAAAAGAGAATTAACCCTCTTACAGGCTTGGTGTAGTGGGCCACTAAAGGTTAACTTGAGATTTAATAATTATGAATTTACTTGTTTTAAGGCATGTCATCCTAGATAAGTGACTATGAGATCATATAAAGAGATATCCTCACTTTAATTTTAAAACATAACTTATGGGATAAATCATTATGCACTTCTTTTTCCCTTCTTAGGGTTTCTTTGGATTGATGTGCTCCTTGTGAGTAATTTTTTTGGTTAATGCACGTTATTTTTCCGGGAATTCTTTGGTGAATCATTGTTTTTTGTGATGATTCAATTTGTTGGATGAACACAAGCACAAGGAGGTCGGGCTTCTTACCTTTTTGGTTGTTGTTGGTGGATGTGCATGTCTGATTCGTAGTGGTGGCCTTAGAGATGCACTTTTCCCTAGGATAGGCCTTTACCTTCCTCTTGTCACTTTAGAAAATGACGACATGTCTCCTTGTGAGGGTGCCCTACTGTTATTCTCTAGTTTTTCTAGGATAGTTTCTTAACCTCAAACATTTCCTCACTAGGTCAATGCTCCTCCTAAAAAATCCTAGGTTAGGTAGGGCTCGTACTAGGGTTTTCCCTAGGTTTCCACACTATTTCCTCTCCTAAATTTATCCCATGGTTAAGTTTTAGAATATTTTTGGGGTGATTCTAGAGTTAGTTTAGGTTAGTGTTAGGTTAATTTCGATCTTAGGTTTCCCTATCATTCAACCTAACTCTCTTCACCTCCTTTCCATCACCTCTCTTCCCTAGAAAAATCCATTTCACTACTGCAACCTCTTCCTAAAGGCTTCTATTAAGTACCCTTTCTTATTGTTAGCCTTTCCCATGAGCATGAATAGCCTTGACACATCCTCCCGTGGGATGCTCCAACTTGCTGCAAGATCCCTCCACCTGCTACGCTCGATCATCTCTCCTTTTTCTCCATGCAACCCTTCCAAACCTCCTCCTTTCCATCTCTTCTCCTAGATATCACTTGGTCTCTCAGGTTTGTGTTTAGGAGAAACCTAAGCTCCCATTCCTCCCGTGATCCTTTCCTCAGATTGATTCCCTAAATTGTGGCACCTCCACTGATCAAGGCATGACTCTACATGTAGTATACCATCGTCATCTCGCTACTTGTTGGCATGGTCCTTGCACCAGCTCAACGACTACTAGCTACAATCGTGCAGACGAACCTCGGCCTACATCTTCGCGGCTCTCTACATGCTGCAACATCTCGCAATAGCAATTGTAATTTCTTGAGGTGCTTCGTGCCTCAATAGCAGTTGTAATTTTCCTATGAGAATATCTGATATCAATTTTTCTTGAATTTCCAAATGCAAATAGTGTAATTGTTACATTTTATGTTACATTCTCACATGCATTTTTATTTTTAACATCCTTAAAACCCAACAACTTTGTGGCACATTTCAGTTTTTTTGTTTTATCAATCCATGTAGGATTTGAGCTTGTGTAATCAATGAATGTTGTTCAAAGTACAACTTGATTATGTTACTAAAATTCTCTCTGATTGTCTAATCAGGGGTCGGGTTCCCAAACTCTTCTTGCATGGCATCATCCAACCCTCTTAAACAATTTGCAGCCATTCCAATGTAATTGAAGATCCCAATTACTCTTGACAAAACAGAGGGTCCACAATCCTGTGATGGTTGTCCAAGATCTATCCCTACATAAGTTAGTTGAATTTTTAAATTGTTTAGTTGTCTGACCAAATAAGTGACTTTTGCATTGTTCAATTTCATTGTCTTTCAATGAAAAATAAGCGAATTAGAAAATTTTAAACAAACGAAGTATGCAAGAAGATTTTTTTTTAAAGCACCAAACTTAAATGTTATGAATGGTGAATAAAACTCACAATATGAGGGGTATGCAAGAGAACGTGTCTTCCAAATCTATGCGTGGGTGCACATAATATTTCCCTAAATACATACGTCCTTCCTTCGTGTTTAAATAAACATAACTTTACGTGTTTGCAAATTTATTGTTCAATTGTTTTCATTCTTCTTGAATTGAATTTAACTCTTTATAATTTATACACCATCTTATCATATTGCCTTAAGGAATATTTTATTGCAACCACACTTTCAAGATTTTTATTACACCATCTTCTCTTCTCAAAATTGTTTTTTTCCTCTTTCTTTCTCTATCCTTCTCTCTTATTTCTTTGGTGTTGCTTTGATTCCGAGTATATATTTTACTTCAACCTTTCTTGCTTCACATTGTGATTGATCAACCATCCAAATTGATACCTGCAAAATTATGTAAGCACAATACACAATGCTGAATTTGCATCAGAACAAGAGCATCGTTTCAAATAGGTTAGTCAATTGTGAAGGATAAAATTAGTAACATGTTTATGTTTTATGTTTTATGTTGATATAGTATTCCATTAGTAATTTGGGTATGAAATGTGGTTGGGAATGTAGTTGGAATGGAATTAATTCCATCAATGCCTAAGTTAATTCCCAGGGATTTTTGTTTAAATGATTTTAACACAAATTGGACCTAGATCGAGGGTTTTAGAACTACCTAGACCGAGGTTTTAATGGTAGATCAATCGAGGGTTTGTTAGACCCTTGATTGAGGGTTTAATAAACCCTCGATTGAGGTACTATTAAAACCTTAGCCAAGGGATTTCAATACCTCGATCGACATACATACCTTGATTGAGGGCCTGAAAAAATAGAGAATTAGCCCTCTTATAGTGTTGGTGTATGGGGCCACTAAAGGTTGACTATTGGGTCTCATGGATCCATTCCCTTCTTGCACTCTCTAGTGACCTATGCTTCAACCATAAGACACTAGTATTCAGTTGTGAACAATTCATACACCCTCCTGGCCCTTTACTCAGTGGGTCCTTTCTCTTCATGCCATTCATTCCTCAAAGGAGGGAATCCTCCATGTGAGATCATTTCCATGCTTAGAGGAAGGAGTTGAGAGATTTTACAGTATTCTAGGGGTTATATGGGGAATAAATCGCTCCATCCATCCTTCTCTAGCCTTTCATTCAGAGTGATTCGATTATTTGAGCGCGTTTTGGCATCTCGGGGTGCAAATACCCCAAGTAGCCTAACTTAGTTTATATTTTATTATTATTTTGTTTTAATTTTAAGTTGAGATTTAATAATTATGAGTTTACTTGTTTTAAGGCATGTCATCCTTGATAAGTGAGTGTGAGATGATATAAATAGATCTCCTCACTTTAATTTTAAAGCAGAACTTATGGGATAAATCATTATGCACTTGTTTTACCCTTCTTAGGGTTTCTTTGGATGGACGGGCTCCTTGTGAGGAAGTTTTTTGGTTAATGCAAGCTATTTTTTTGGCAATTCTTTGGTGAATCTTTGTTTTTGGTGATGCTTCGATTTGTTGGATGAACAAAAGCACAAGGAGGTCAGGATTCTTACCTTTTTGTTGGATGTTGGTGGATGTGCACGTCTGAGTCTTAGTGGTGGCCTTAGAGATGCCCTTTTCCCTAGGATAGACCCTTAACTTCCTCTTGTCACTTTAGAAAATGATGATGTGTATCCTTGTGAGAGCGCCCTAACGTTTTTCTCTATTTTTTCTTCTCTAGTTGCTTATCCTAGGACCCTTCCTCACTAGGTTAGTACTCCTCCTCATAAAGGCTAGGTTAGGTAGGGTTTGTGCTAGGGTCTTCCCTAGGTTTCCACACTATTTCCTCTCCTAAATTTAGCCTATGGTTAATTATTAGAATATTTTTAGGGTGACTCTATAGTTATTTTAGGTTAGTGTTAGGTTAATTTTTAGGTTAGTTTGGCTCTTAGGTCATGTTTATCTATTAGACTTATTTTTAGGGTTAGTTGTAGCCTCGCTATTCCTCAAACACTATATTTACCGACTCCTTTCCCTAGGGTTTCCCCAACATTCAACGCAACTCTCTTCATAGCCTTTCCACCAGCTCTCTTCCCTACCAACGTCCATTTAACTGTTGCAACCTATCCCTACAAGCTTTGATTAAGTACCTTTTTTTACTATTAGCCTTACCCTTGAGCCTGCGCAGCCTTCTCTAATCCTCCTGTGGGATGCTCCAACCTCTTACAAACTCCCTCCACTTGCTACCCTCGATCATGTTTACTTTGTCTCGACGCAACCCTTCCAAACCTCCCCCTTTCCATCGGTGCTCCTGGATATTAGTGTGTCCCTGAAGCTTTTGTTTAGGGTAGACCCAGGCTCCCATTGCGCCTACAAGCCTTTCCTCAAACTGATTCCCTAACCTTTGGTGCCTCCATTGATCAAGTCATGACTCTACATGTAGCATACCATAATCATACCGCTACTTGTCTTCATGGTCCTTGCACCAGCTCAGCGACATCCTAGATCTTCATGGCTCTCTACGTGCTACAATGTCTCGCAATAGCAGATGTAATACCTTGAGGTGCTTTGTGCAACAATAGCAGTTGTAATTTCCCTACAAGAAGATCTGATATCAGTTTTCCTTGAATTTCCCAATGCAAATAGTGAAATTGTTACATTTTCAGTTAGATTCTCACATGCATTTTTATTTTTAACATCCTTAAAACCCAACAACTTTGTGGCACGTTTCAACTTTTTTTGTTTTATCATTCCATGTAGGATTTGAGCTTGTGTAATCACTAATTGTTGTTCAAAGTACAACTTGATTATGTTATTAAAATTCTCCCTGATTGTCATTATTTCAAGTTACGAGGAAATGGTTTTATTAACAATTATATTAAACCAATTATAAGTATGTTTCACATAATGGAGTTAAAAGAAGCATATGATTCCAGTTAGGAGGAAATGGTTATATTAACAATTATATTAAAGCAATTATAAGTATGTTTCACATAATGGAGTTAAAAAGAAGCATTGGATTCCATTTATGAGGAAATGGTTTTTTTTCACAAATGAATATATATTAAACCACTTATAAATATGCTTCACTTAAGGGAGTTTAAAAGAACTACCAAGTTAAGTAGGTATATTTATTTGTATCTAAAGATAAATACTAAGCGTAGTTACGATTTTTGAACTCAAGTTGTTTATTTTTTTGGTGAAAAGCTTAAATGGAAAATTAGTATGATGTTTTGAATCGCCATTTGTCACTTAAAGAGGATATCTAATCTTTTAGTGGGAGGTTAGTTTAATTGAGTCTCTCCTTGATAAACGACATGGGGTTTGAGCCTTTGGGGAGGGGGGAAATGCTCATACTGCTGCGTTGATGGAGGTTTTTATTACTGTGTGATGGATGGTTTTAGGGGGCAATGAAAAATGATTGGATTGTTGTGTGGATGGAGGTTGATACTGCTTCATTGATGGATGCCTTTGTTGCATATTTGAGGAAGGAGATGGGCATGTACCTTTTTGGGGTGAATGCACTTTAGAATCATCCGAGGATATTTTAGGCTTGTTGGGAACAAAGGTAGGAGGGGGAAAAATTGGCAAGCTTGTGATAATGGATAATGAGTCATTTGTTGCAGGAGATACACAAATAGGAGGATACCATCGAAGGAGGGGGAGCTCGATCTCACTTGCTTTGAACGTGTAGGGTATCACTATAACTGTTTGGATAACATGTTCTTTAGTGTTTTTTTTAAAGTCATTTCAGATCTGGATCACGGCTGCATGATCCTTTTGTGTGTTAGATCTGTAACTCGTTTAGGGCAGGATCTTACTTGAAATGGCTTTTGTAGACTATGTGTTGAGGCCTGGAAATTCGCAGGCGGCAACAGTAAGGGATTCTCCCCAATCAGCGTTCCCAATTAGCCCGCTGACTATTTGGTATAGGGAATCCATCTGGTTTACAGTCTGGCTACCATAGGTCAAGTAACAAACAGAGGCTATACCGGTTGCGGCCCAGCCCATCGATTTTTTGTATTTTGACTTAATGAATGATATGCACGTGCCTAATTAAATGCAAGCTGGTCTAAATGCAGGGAGCGGTCACAAAGTGATGCGCAGGTTCTTACCTCTCGTCTTATGCTCACAAGCAATCAAACCAGATACGAATAGAAATAACTAACCGCCTAAACTATCCCCAGGGGGCAGGGTTGTCATTTTTAGATGAGCAATACATATTCATACACCATAAGAAGAAAAATAGGTAGCTGCTACTTCTTCTGCAGCACATGAACGCTTACAGATATTCAAACAAATTAGATAGCCAATCATTTTATAACACAGTTATTGCTCGTAGTGGAAATATACCCAGAAAATTACTGAAGACCATCCAATGAGAACATAGGTTCAAACATCAAATACTCTTACAGTAAATAAAGACTGCTGAAAATGAAATAGTTCCTCTTCAACATCATTTATAGAATTGCATTGATACATTCCACATCTTTTGCTCTTTCTAGCAGGCAAAATCGCAGTTTTCCCAGCAAAACGAGGTAGCTCCTCTTACAAGTCAACAATTACAAATTTTCCAGTGGAAAAAAGCCCTCTCTAAGTCCTATCTTTTTCTATTTAAACTAGAGCTTCTGCCCCCTGGGCTGCCCTCCAGCATGTGGCTTTCAGCCTCCTTGATGATTTACCTTCTTCCCTGACTGCTGAGTTTTTTCAATCATCTTCCATAAGCGTTTAAATTCTGACCGTAACCGCCGTGACTACTTCCTTGGTACCTTTGTCGTTCATCTATTTTGTCCTTTCTTCGATCTAAGTTGCTTCGGCGATCATGGGATTTCTCCTGCAGACACTTGAGTGCATTATCCACTAAATTGAGGTATTAAGCATTTCAAATTTCAATGCATACGATAAATCCATAGGGAACTAGCTTCGTTTATCCGGGTGAAAACTTCATGGTAAAATGAATCGGCGTTCGGGCAGTACCTGGATCGGATGAGACAAGGTTTCTGTACCGGGTGGGAGAAAGCTCCAGGAGCCGCAACGGCGGATAGACGCCAAAAGAGGAGGAGTGAAAACGTAGGCGCCATAGGAAATCGGGCGGCGGAGGGAAGTGGATCGGAAGCTGAACAGCTCTGCCACCCGCAACAGCGGACGGAAAGCAGATCAGAGACAAGCGACGGGAGCGATAGGTCGGACGTCAGACGACAAACTAATCGAAGGCCGACTTCCCCCTTCCGGCCGCAACGGCGGGTGAGTCGAAACTCTGGAGCATGCGATTTACAGCCACGAATCGGGCGTCGGGCAACACTTCAATCGGGCGGAGACTTTGGTCTATGAGCCGCAACGGCGGGTGAGACAGAATTCAACCTCTTCTAAAAGAGGTCCGATCCAAAGAAAAAACGAACAGCGCTGAGGCCCAATTGCGGATAAAACATCAATTTTCTTCGCTAAGGCAAACTTTCACACTCTATGGGCATTAAAAACGGATCGCGCAGCTCGAGCTGACTGAAAGAAACAAACACAAAGGCAGGCAATCAACCTAAAACGCACAGATATGCTCAAAGGCGTCAAGCTTTTAACAATTGATCTAAGTAAACAATGAAGAGGAGGGGTCCCAGAGTTTAAGCGAAAACTAAAATCGGGGAGACGGTTGCGGCAGCAACAACTGGCGATTTCCTGGTGAACCTAGGTCTCTGGGTGGTTTCTTCTTTGAAAAGTAGACTGTCCTACAACAAATGTATCCATTGAACTCTTCCAACTATATAGATTTCTCAATAACCGAAGTGTGTACCTTGATCATTGATATCAGTCCAAGCTGGGCAATGAAAGTCACGATTCTAGAGTCCGGGTAACTCTGCTGAGGCCAAAATATGAGTTTATTATTAAATTTTCTTCAGGTAGCTGGCAAAATTGGACACCACAGGATTGTAGCAGGTGACGAACAGAAATGTTCATTTGTTCCTCATTCCCATGCCGTCTTAGCAACTTTTACGTTTTTCGGATTTTGCCCTTTTTTAATGAGAGTCTTTATGCATGCCTTTCTTACTGAATTTTCATTCAGGATCCTCTATCCCATAGTGCCCTTTTGTGTGAGTGATGTTCTTAAGGCTTCAGCTCACGGACGGAGAGGATCATTGGCAAATTAGTATTTTATGATCTAGATTTAGCTTTGGAGCATGATGCTTTTATAGGAGTTCTGACTCTTATCCGCCTTCTGGCATTTATTTCCTGGCATGGGATCATTTAGATATAACACCCTGTTCATCTTTCTCTTCTCCGTGGGTCTCCTGTCATTGCCCCCTTAGATTATAAGTGTAAAGTGCGCGGAGCCTCAGCATAGTATCCTAGACTTTTGAGTCTGATTGACCTTACAGGAGGTTAAGCAGGACCTCAATGCACACAAAGATTTCGAGAAACTAGCTGGTGGAAGAAATTCACATGGAAAACCACAGTCCAACTATTCAACAAATGTTTACCATTTCCAGAAATGTGAAGTTCCCCACATAACCACGAGTTAACCATCTTTATTGAAAACACACTCACTTAAAACAAATGAAAGCATAACTCAGCACAATTTATTTATGTACATGTCAGAAAACCCAAAAACAACTTAAGAAAAATAAGGTTTGAGAACCATACCATTAACTGGCAGGTTCTCCTCCCATCCCTGTAAATCCTGTAACATATAGGTAGCAGGGCCAAGTTTAGCGGCGATTTGAAACGGTCCTACCCATAACTGTTGGAACTTAGTGTGCTTCCCCTTCTCATCATGGGGATGATCCAATTTTAGGACAAGGTCTCCTACTTCCAAATCCTTCTTCCCGGCTTTGTGCTTGTCAAACCATCTTTTTACTACCCCCTGCTGCTGTTGGAAATGCTCTCTTGCTTTGGATCTGGCCTCTTCCGCTTTCAGAAGATTGTATATTCTTACTTGGAGAACTTCATCATCCGACCCCCTAGACTCTTGAGCTAGTATGGAAGACGGTAGCAGGATGTTGGGGGGCAGGATGGATTCCTTTCCGTATACAAGGGTAAAGGGTGACACTCCCATGGCAGACTTAGGGGTAACTCTATCAGCCCACAGGGCATTGGGTAAGGCTGAGTGCCAACTTCGCTGGTTTTCTATGACAGTCTTCTTCAGGATTCTGATGAGGTTTTTATTAGAGGATTCAGCCAGGCCATTCCCTTGTGGATAATAGTTAGCAGAATAGTGTAATTTTATCCCTTTCTCATGAGCAAATGCAGTAATCTTAATGGATGAAAAATATTTAGCATTATCAAAAACTAACGAACTTGGAATCCCAAACCTGGTCATGATATGGTCTTGTAGAAAGCCGATGACTTCGTCTTCGTTTACTTTGCGCAAGGGGATAGCTTCGACCCAGCGGGTGAAATAATCAGTTGCCGTAAGAATATACTTGTGTAGCAGGGAGGAATTTGGCTTTATTTCTCCAATGACATCTATTCGCCATTGCTCGAAGGGCTCTATGATCATTACAGGTTTTAGAGGTGCTGCTGCTCTGGGTTGTCTTCCACCGCATCTTTGGCAAGTATCACATTTTCGGACGTGCGCATGGGCATCTCTGAAGATTGTTGGCCAATAGTAACCGGCCCTAAGGATTTTATGGGCTGTAGTGTCTCCTGAATAATGTCCACCGGCTGGGCCCTCATGTAATTCAGACATTACTTTCTCAGCGTCCGCTTTTTCTAAACATCTTAGAAGGACCCCATCATAATTTCTTCTGAATAGTATGCCTTCTATGAGTTGGTAGGAAGCTGACTTTAGGCGCAAGGCTCTTCTCTGTTTGGAACTCCAATGTTCAGGAAATACCCCTGACTGCAGGTAATGTACGAGGTCTCTATACCAAGATTCAGGAGCTGTGAATAAAGGACAGACATCCATTACATGCAATTCAGCTTCGTTATCCCAGGCATGTTCTTCACTATTACTGCTTCCAGTCATTAGTCTGCATAGCCCCTAACCCTTCACTATATTGGCTGGTTTGAATTCCAAATTGTATTCTTGGAGGGTTGTTACCCAGTTGCCTCTTCTTTCTCCCAATTCCTTCTGGATGAGAAGGAATCTCACGGCTGGGTAAGGGACTATTACCTTGGTTTGATTCTTTAGTATATAAGGTCTGAATTGCTTGACCGCTTTAAATACTGCGTATGCCTGTTTGTCAATGGCTGGGTAGTTTAATTCAGCCCCTTGTAGCCCGGTGCTCATAAAAGAGATTGGAAATTCGTCACCTCCCTCTTCCTTCTGCGTGAGTACAGCTGCTAGTGAATCATCGGCCGCGAATGTATACATAATAAAATCCTTGTCGAAGTCTGGACTTTTAAGAGAGGGCGCATGTGCAACAGAGGTCTTGATTTTACTGAAAGCATTTTTTTCAGTATCGGTCCACTTGAACTGTGCGTTTTGCTTGACCATCTGCTGCAATGGTTTAACAGTCTGGGCAAAATCAGGCACGAATCTTCTTACGAAGTTTATTGTTCCCATGAAAGATTGCATTCCCTTCTTATTATGAGGCATGGGAATTTGTTCAATGGCCTTAATCCTTTCTGGGTCTATAGAGATACCATCCTTTGAAACTATATGCCCTAGTAGCTTGCCTTTTGTGACAGCGAACACGCATTTTTTTGGATTTAGGGAAATGCCATATTTCCGACAACGTTTGAAAATTTGCTTTAGATGGAATGTGTGCTCCCCTCGTTTCTTCGAAAATATTGTGATATCATCAAGATAGACCACCACACTTCGTCCAATCAGTCCGCGAAAATCTATATCCATAGCTCTCTGAAATGTTGTGCCCGCATTAATCAGTCCAAAAGGCATTCTTCTATACGCGAACGTTCCCCATTTAGTTCTGAATGTCGTCTTCAATCTATCTTCCTCAGCTACCAACACTTGATTGTAGCCAGAGAAACCATCCAACAACGAAAACATTTCAGATCCGGAAACCATTTGCAGCAATTACTCCATGGGAGGTACCGGGTAGTTATCTTTGTCTGAGGCGCGATTTAGATTTCTGAAGTCTACGCACAGTCTGATCTCTCTCTATTTTTTCCTGACGGGCACCAGGTTTGATACCCATTTAGAATGCCTGACTTTAAAGATAATCCTAGCATCCAGCAGTTTCTTCACCTCGCTTTGAATTAGCGGCTCCAGCTTTGGGTGCATTTTCCTCAACGGCTGTTGATATGGCTTGACGCCTGCTTTAATAGGAATGATGTGCTTGATGATATTAGTGTCATAGGTTTTTAAATCTGCATACGTCCATGCAAAGACATCTTTGTACTGTTTAAACAAATTGAGGAACTTGTCTCTTTCTACTGGTGAACAGCACTTGCCGAGGTTCACGAACTTGGGCTCCGTCTCAGTCCCTAAGTTTATTAACTCGAACTGTAAAGTTGAGCTGTGTGTTTTCACGTTAGCTGGTCTCCTAAATTTCTCATTCAAGTCAAACATTTTCTCCAGCGTCCTGACACCTTTGGGAATGAAATTATTACATTTCATTTCATCCTGATGTTCCTCATCATCTATGATCGCTCCTTTAAAGGTCTCCTCATTTGTCAAGCATTCGATTATCTGCTGATCATCGTCAAATACTCCCAGGTTAGTGATCATGTCTGGCACAGAGGGCCTGAAAAGTAATTCAATAGAGCACTTATTATTAGTGGGAACTAGCCTGGCAGCTGATGTGGCTAAAAGATCAGCAGCTGCATTTTTTATTCTTGGAATTGAAACAATATTAAACGCATGAAAACATTTAAGCAATTCCCATACCTCGTTTTTATAAGCTTTTAAATGAGGGGAAACACAGTGTATTTGACTTTTTATTTGTTTCACAACTATTTCTGAGTCCCCAAAAACTTTTAAATTACTAACCTTCAGCTCAATTGCTTTTTTGAGTCCCTGCAACAGTGCTTCATACTCGGCTATATTGTTAGTACATTCAAACTCCAATCTACAGGACAGGAAGTATCTAATTTTTTGTGGATCAATAAGGATGCAGCCGGCCCCTAATCCTTCTAATGTTTTTGAGCCGTCAAAATATAAAGTCCAACAACCATTGTCTAATGAAAATGAATCTACTATTACAGCTAAATCTACTATTTTACAGTCGAGCTCATCAGCCTGAGAAAAACGAAGGAGATCAGGCTGGGTGTTAGATGTGCTGCTAGCCTCTTCTGCTTGATAATTCCCTGGTTCTAGTTCCAGAAAGTAGCTTCCCAGCACAGATTCAACTGGCACATTCTTCTCATCCAATTGAGTGATGTTATACTTCATGTAAGGTTCTCTTAAAACTTTAATCTGATTGGGACTGCCTTTGTATGGCAACCAAAGATGTGACCAATCCAAGGCAAAATACCCATTTAATTTGGCCGACCAATCTCTACTCAGGACCAGGCCGTAAGCATCTGGTATATCAGCCGCTACAACGTTAATAACTTGGCATACTCTATTATCAGATGCTAGGCGGATTAGTACGTCCTCCATTTTTCCAATCACCTTAACATCTGTCCTATCCAATTGCACCACCCTCCATGTGGATGGCTTAGGCTGCCCATTTATTTTCTTACATACCGATATGGGCATAACATTTATGGATGCCCCTGAATCGACTAGACAATTGTGCACGTTGTAATTAAAAACTTCAAATGTCAGGAGGAAAGGTGGATGTTTAGTTTTGGACATACCTCCGGTACTAGCTTCTCCAATTTCTTCTTCATCCCGGGGCTGGTTTTCAGTGGGCAGCTTCTCTCCAGACATTTCAAGTGCTTTCAACAATTTTTCTTTCTGTTGAGGTACTTTGCACATTTCGAATAGTGGAACGTTTGCCTTTATCTTCTTCAAATCTTCAACAATGTCGTACTCAATTTGTAATTTAGTGGGCTGATATTTTTCAGCGTTTGCATTCTCTTCATTTGGCCTAGGCAACGTTCTGTTCTGTTTAGGATCTTGGCTTGTAATGGTAAACTCAGGTACCTGATTGGTTAGTGACTTGTCTTGAAACTTCTTCCTGACATTTCTTTGCAGCCTTCTTATCTTTGGGAGTAAAAGACTGTTGTCGCTAATTGTCCCCTTACTTCTAGTTGTCACGATAGCTTCACTGATCTCTTTGAGCCCCTGAATATTCTCTTCTTCTGCATCGAGTACCGAGACAGAGCTCCATACAGCCATAGCCTCTTCTTCCTGTTCTTTTGTAGAAGTAGAAGCAGCATTCTCTTTATTTCCATCATCATCTTCTTCTGTCAATCTTGAGTCCAACATCTGATTCATGACCAATGTCATTGAATTTATCCATTGCGGACAGTTTCTTTCGGGATGAGGTTGTTGATGGAAGGTACAAAAATTCTCCAATCCTATGTCTGTGAGATTCATGGATGCACTCTTTTGAGGAGGAGGTTGAGACTGGTTGTTGTCCTCGCTTTTCTTATAATATGGCCTATAAAACTTTTGTGCTTCTTTTTCTTTCTCTAAGTCTATGATTTTATTAGACAGCTTCTGAACCATTTTGGCCATACCTTCATAATCCGGTGTTTTCTCCTCTTTGGGCTTGGAAAAAAGCAAAGTTCTCCTTTTCTCTCCTGACTGTTCAGGATATTCTTCAATGCTTTCCCTTTCTGCTTCTACTACTTCTGCCTCTTCATAAGTTTCCGTCAAAGTGGGCTTGGTCCTGCCTTTTGCGAACATGGCCAAGTCAGGGCCCAAAGCTGAGGTATATCACTCGATTAGAACCTTTTCTGAAGGTTTGTCTGCATCAGAGAAGTTTCTTAGATATGCTGTAAACCTTTGCGTAAAACTGTGCACCTTTTCCTTCTTTTCTTTCTTCAAAGCACAAAGTCCTTTCATAAGGGCAGCGTGAGTCTTTTGGACCGCGTACTTACTTCTGAGCATCCTTTCGAAGGTGTCCCAATCTGGGATAGAATTGGCGGGTAATCCGAAATACCACGAGGCTGCGGTTCCTTTAAGGGTATGTGGGAAAAGTCTACAAACCACATCTTCATGCTCCCCTGCCTTTAATCCTTCTATAGCCAAATAAAAACTCTGCAAGTGGTCGTCTACCAATATCTTTTCATTAGGGTCAAACTTAGGCAATAGCTTTTCGAAAGCTTGAGGTAGGTCGTGCAAAGGTGGGGTCAGATTCAGAGGTGATCTGGCCTTCCATGCAGGTGGCGGGTTTGGAGGATTAGGTGGCTGATTTGCGTTAGCTGCTGCCATAAGTTGAGGTGGAGAGTGCGGAGGTGAACCAACAGGGGTGTGAACCGGAGAACTGTAGGGAGTCTCCGGGCCTTCTTGACTCAAATGGAGTTCAACTTCTTGTAAGGCAGTCTCTACCAGCTCCTGCCAATCTCCAACCAACACTGAATCTTCTGTTAAAGGACGGTCTCTTCTCTTGTATTCTCTTCTAGGCAACTCAGGGATGATAGGTAATCCTCCAATCTTCTTTAAGTATGCCCTGGTGTGTCTTCTCAGATCGTTAACAATCTCGTTGCGAACAGGGTATAGATGTTCTCTTTCTTCTTCTTCCGGAATTGAATTGCGTGGTACACTACTTTCAGAACTGTAACCAGTGGAATATTCTCGAGAAAACGGGTATCCTCGGCCAGCCATGCACTAGCGGCCCTCCTTCTAGTGCCAAAACTGTTGAGGCCTGGAAATTCGTAGGCGGCAACAGTAAGGGATCCTCCCCAATCAGCGTTCCCAATTAGCCCGCTAACCGTTTGGTATAGGGAATCCGTCCGGTTTACGGTCCGGCTACCGTAGGTCAAGTAACAAATAGAGGCTGTACCGGTTGCGGCCCGGCCCACCGAGTTTTTGTATTTTGACTTAATGAATGATATGCACGTGCCTAATTAAATGCAGGCTAGTCTAAATGCAGGGAGCGGTCACAAAGTGATGCGCAGGTTCTTACCTCTCATCTTATGCTCACAAGCAATCAAACCAGATACGAATAGAAATAACTAACCGCCTAAACTATCCCCAGGGGGAAGGGTTGTCATTTTTATATGAGCAATACATATTCATACACCATAAGAATAAAAACAGGTAGCTGCTACTTCTTCTGTAGCACATGAACGCTTACAGATATTCAAACAAATTAGATAGCCAATCATTTTATAACACAGTTATTGCTCGTAGGGGAAATATACCCAGAAAATTACTGAAGACCATCCAACGAGAACATAGGTTCAAACATCAAATACTCTTACAGTAAATAAAGACTGCTGAAAACGAAATAGTTCCTCTTCGACATCATTTATTGAATTGCATTGATACATTCC
>LPNX011059887.1:214022-233897 GCA_001517045.1 Pseudotsuga menziesii | reverse complement strand
ATTTATGATGTGTTTTTTCTATGAGCCATTTTTTAGAGGGCTACTGGGAATATGCCGAGCAAAGTTATCTTCTAAAAGGGCTCAGGTGTATTCTTTTCAACAAACAAATGGATGTATTGATGCCTTTAGTGAATTTATGGTTATAGAAATCTACATCAACTTTCGAGAATATTGAGCTCCAGATTCATAGTTGAATTTTAATTGTTCTATACATATCTGTTATTATTTAGGTTTTGCTACATTAGCAGTTCTAACCAAAGTTGTATATCTTTGTTAATCCAGAGTATAGTCAAGAATTACAGTTACTTCCAATTTGAGGCAAGCCTGAATTGCAGCATATAATATTTGTTCATGATAATAACAATAGAAGTGGTCCATGATATCCTCCATTCTAATGAGTGGTTTGAAGTCCTTAACTTCAACAGCCCTTCTGATTATGACACTTCAAGCATCCACGAGAGCATGGGTGGGGAAGTTTTCAGGACAGATACGGACGATGATCAATACAAGAAATTGGAATATTTTGCACCATGGATGGAATACTAGGCCATGTTATATACAATTCCATTTATATAGCCTTGCCATATATTGTTTTCCTATGTTTGAACCAATATAGTCCAAAATCCAAAACCATTATTGTTTATTTCTTAAACTGGATTGCAATGCTAGGCCCAAGCATGGATTGAAGATCAGTTTGTGCGATGTTATTCACAAATATGTTAGCATGATGCTAGGATGCATCATATTCTTCCTTCTTTTGCTTTTTGGACATATATAATGATAGAAACTGAATACTCTTAAGAATGAGCAAATTATTCAATTTTCTGACTCACTGTAAGTTGAAGTTTCAATATGTATGAAGTGTTGGATCTAACATTGGACATATTAATATTTAATTTAAAATTTTATGATATTTTTTCGAAATATCATTAGTGAAATGTTATGTTTTTTATTTCCCAGTAAATAGTATGGATATGGCGTGTGCTTTGGTTTTTTTTGTAAATGCTGATCTCGTATGATTTCCCATATTTCGATTTAACTTTTGGACTTAAAAAATAGGATTGAGTTTCTAAAAAAATTCTAGGTTGCATTGCATTCTAACCACTGAAAAATAATTCTTTATATAATGAGGATTTTCTCATGCAACCTGCAATATCATTGGTAAAATGAATTGCAAAAGATTAAATGTCAAGTCAAGTAAGAAGAGTGACAAAAAGGAAACTATGTACACAAATTTTAAATTTGAAAGAATCAAGAATGAAACTTAAAAAAAAAACTATTTTTGAACAAATATCTCAAGGCAAGTACAAATTCAAATTCAAAAGGTGGGTTTACCAACACCTTTTTAGGTAAATCACAAATACTCTACTTTTTTAAACATCATGTTACACCATTTTTGGAAGCTAACAAAAAAAATTCCATTTCCGTAAGTTAATGTTCAGAATTTCAAATTGAAAATATTTAAGTCTTTTTTTGGCAAGGTATAGTCTAAAGATTAGATAATGTTTCCTTTTTCCTAAATCATTTTCTAACCATTTTTTCATATCAAAATCCAATTGTAATTTTTGAATTGCAAATTTAAAGTGGTAAGATTGCATAATCTGGGTTTTTGAAAACCCTAAATCGATTTTTGGATTCATTTGGATCTCAGCAAATGAAAATTTAGGATCTTTCCATTATGGATTCATTTTTTAATAAAAAATGGATCTGAGCAAAAACCTTTATTAAATTTTCAACAAGCCAAATAGGCACTGAGAACACCCATAACCCCAAACAATGTTGGGGAATACATCTCGCATGATTGCAATTAATATACATATGGGTATCATAAACCAAATAAAATCAACAAACAATTGATAATAATTAATTGAAATAGACCATTTTAAGGCATGGCGGCGAATCACCATGGTGGCAATCAGCACAGATGCAAATTTTCCTACAATTGTAAAACCTCCCCCTCCAGGACATTGGTAAAGACACTTCATTTTGTAGCCAAGGTGGAGTCCCAAAAGTTCAGATATGCTTTACACTTTCTATAATTACCAATTTTTTATTTCACTATATTTTACTTATAGTCCATTGCACATTGCGTTGTTAGTAGAGGATGATACGATATCCTTGTTTTATATGATGCCAATTGATGGTGTAGCTGATCTAATTGCCAAGTTGGCTAGTATGAAGAAAATATAACTATAATCTGTATGATTGAGTGCATCCTGTTAACCTTATATTTGGTTATATGCCACATTTTATTTCATTTGGGAAATGGCAGACATCATACATATCATGAAATGAAAAATGGTAAACCTTAGGAAGATCGGTGTCATTTTTCCAAATATTTTGTTATGGAAATGTTCTTAACATAAAAGGGTTTAAGTTTCGGATCAATTCTTTCCAACACCCATTCTTATGGTTGCCACAATTGTCCTTAACATATAAAGGCTTTAGACAACGTTTGACCAAGTTTTTGATACATGGGAGTGGCCTATGTAGAATTTTTCCACAAATTTTAGGAAATGTCAAATTAAATTTCAAAGGAGACATCGAGGTCTACAACATAGGACACACTGCCATAAATGCTACAAAATTTATATTAGAAAACATAAAAATTGGAAGTTGAAACACAAGTCATTGAAGTTTTTAATTTTATAATCTAAATACTAATACAAGTTTACAACATACATCATGTGAAATAAAACTAAGTACAACAATACACAAGCCCATGCATCCTCCACCAACCTATTAGGTCATTGTTCCTAGATCTATGCGATTTGCTAGAGCATCAGGCTTGTTAAAGGGGTTGCTAATAACTGCAAACTGAAAAAATTGAATCCAAAGTTTTTCCCCTTCCTCCTCATTGTACATCATTCCAATTGTATCTCAATAACCAATCTTTAATTTAGGATTATCAATTGGTGGAACTCTTCTAGGCCTTTCCATGTACCATTTTGGGTTAAGTGCATATGCTACCATGCACAAAAGTGTGTTCATGTGGTCTCATGTATGTTTAATTATGGGTTGAATCTAGATTGTATAGAAATATAATGAGGAATCCCTTTGGTGAATGGACTCCCTCGCACGACCCAACATGAAATCAAAATCTCATAGATTTCTCCAAGACTAGGAGCATTTGAATCGGTGTAATAGATGATCTCCACAATAGGGGCCAATAATGACACAAAATAACCACATTTTGCTCAGCAATCATTGTCCAACGCTTGAAAACCTTCTTACCCAATTTTTTTTTGGATTTTGACCACATTTCCTACTCTGGACTCACAACTAAGGACTACACTAGTGCTTGTACCTACATCATCCTGTCCAATAAGATAAAATAGGTAGCATATCTAGTATTAGTGGATAGGGTTGAGGAATTACTTCCTCGCGAGCCTTGTACATGGTTGAGGGGGTGTGGTGGTTGTAGATAAACATGTACACCTATAGCATAACTTTAAGACCTCTATGGTAATGATAAGACAACTTTCATATATTAAAAAACTGGAATATATTTAATTGATTTATGTTAAAGTAGCTTTAAAGGAAAATTCATGTACTCACACTATATCTAGTTGCTACACCTATGTACTTTCCCTAAAGGTTCCATGTAAAGGGTCAACCACCATATAGTTAAGGCCATAGTCATATCCCATTGTCAGTGGATCAATTGGCTACTTATATAATGTTGCATAACACATAAAAATGTGTGGTGTCATAAAAACAAAGAAACCAAATCCCAACTAGAGAGTTGGTAGGCCAAATAGGCAAATGTTGGTTGAGAGTTCCCTTGGCTAGAACTCTACCCTTGACTAGAACTCTTCCCCTGCTGGAACTATGCCATGGCTAGAAATTTTCCCATTCAACATTACCAACATATAATTGTGAAGATTCCAAATCTATAAAAATATTTGCTAGCTCAATAAATCTCTATAGGAAGTCCATTAGACAATGCCTAAACTTTATTGGAAGGAACAAAAACCTCACAAAAACCCTTCCCTTGTTGGAACCCTTCCCTTGTCGGAGATTTTCCCTTGTTGGAGCTCTACCCTGGCTAGAACTCTGCCTTGGTTGGAACTCTACCATGCTGGAACTCTGCCTTTGCTGGAAATTTGCCTCGTTGGACCTCTACTTTGACTGGAACTATGCCCTCAAATGGAACTCTACCCCGGCTGGAGCTATGCCCTGGATAGAACTATGCCCTAGTTGGAACTCTGCCCCGGTTGGAGCTTTTTCCAATCAACATTACCAACATAGAATTGTGAAGAATCTAAATATCTTCTAGCTAAATAACTCTCTATAGGAAGTACGTTCGACAATGCATGTACTTTATTGGAAGGAGCAAGAACCTCACAGGAACCTTGCCCTTGTTGGAACTTTGCCAAGGTTGGAACTTTGCCCCGACTGGAAATCTACCTCAGCTGGAACTCTGCCCTGCTGGAACTCTACCTCGGTTGGAAATTTTCCCCTCTGGAATTCTACTCCAACTAGAACTCTACCCTTGGTTAGAACTCTTCCCCGATTGGAACCTTGCCCCTGGCTGGAACTCTGCCTCCTTCAGATACAAATATCTAAATTTTTGCTAGCTCAATACGTTCGACAATGCATGAAATTTTGGAACAAACTCTTCCATCATAGGTACCCCGCCACGATTAGAACTCTGACTTGGCTAGAACTATGACCTGTTTGGAACTCTGGACCTATTCCAAGATTATATTGCTGTAAAATTCTTTGTCGATACGGGACAATGTGTCCCTTCTCTACTGTACTGTGCCTGTCATGGTCCTTTCTCTACTAAACTATTACTGTTGAAGCATGACTGTGGTGTCCTGTCCTAGCCGAGATATTACTGTGTCAAACCCTAGATGATAGGTCAATGGTGGTGTTAAGTTTACTAGAGGCAGATATGACTTTTCCCAAGCTGGAACTTTGCCCTTACTAAAACTCTGCCCTGGCTAGAACTCTACCCTAGCTAGATTTCTTTGTCTTGTAGAACCCATCTACTAGGGTCTTATACGTAAGAAGATTAGGATATTTTTCCTTTCTCATCATTTGGATGAAAAGCTGGACTCAGCCTCAATTTTGTTATTCTTGCAAATTCCTTTGATGCGACTATTGAAGCTTATGATGTCTGGAATATACCCATGTGCTTACATTCCTCCAAACACTTTGAATGTAGTAGGATTAAATGTATGGAAAGAGTGTTTGGCATTGAGATCATATTCTTATATATGGAAAGAGTTGTTTTCGTCAAAACCTAGATGATAGGTCAATGGTGGTGTTAAGTTTGCTAGAGGAACTCCACTCTAGCTGGAACTCCACTCTCGCTGGAACTCTGCCCTTGCATGCATGCCTTGGCTGAAACTCTTCCCTCAGCTGGAACTATGCCCCAGCTATAAATTTTACCTAGCTCGAACTGTGACCTAGTTGGAACTCTTCCCCGACTGGAACGATGCCCCTGTTGAAAGTCTGCTCTGATTGGAATTCTTCCCTGTTGGAACTCGGCCCCGACTGGAACCTTGCCCCTGGAAAAGTTCCAACTGAGGTAGAGTTCTAGCCGGGGAAAAGTTCCAGTCGAGGAAGAGTTCCAACTAGGGCACAGTTCCAGCCAAGGTAGAGTTCTAGCCGGGGGAATATTTCTAGCCGAGGGCAGAGTTCCAATTGGGGCAGATTTCCAGCCGGGCATAGTTCTAGTCAGGGAAAAGTTCTCTTCAGGGTGAAGTTACAGTTGGGGTAGAGTTCTGATAGGGTGGTATGCATGACATAAGCAACATATTCTCTTCTGTTTAGATCTTATTGGTAAGGGTTATTTCCCAAGGAATCCAAGCACTAATGATGAGAGGTATGCAACATATGACACATTACGAGAGGTATGCAACATGTGACACATGCAAATAGCGAGGAGCATGAGTTTGGAACTATTTCCCAATTAACCTTGATGATGAAGAAGAATAAGATACTTGAATTTTGAGTTCACCCTCTATCTAGGGTCACGACTTGCCTCAGAAAGGGCAAGACAAAAAAAAAAAAGCGGGCTCAATGACAAAAGATGTTGGGTCTTCAAATCCAAGGAAAGACTTACACATAAATGGAAAGAAAATGGATAGTCAAAACCTTCCTCAATCTCAAAATAAACTATTTTTATTCAATAACTTTTTTGTAAATGACCAAACCATTTAATGCTTGTACAATGTATATAGCCTTCAGAATTGGTTATTGCTTTCAACTTCCACCAATTAATGTATAAATTATGAGCTAATGAAATATAAAACTTCCATTTTTAAACATTTTGCAATAATGTAATCAACATGACTCAAAATCAATAACATACTTTTGGAAGGATTTGTCACAACATAATTGCAATCTTATGTGAGCTGATAAAACATTTTCCTTCCTTTTTTCAGTCGAAAAATTATACCAAGAAATTATCCATTATGTTGATGTTTAGACAAAGATATCAAGTCATTCTATAGAACTGAAAATCCTATTCCTATTGAATGATCGTAATGGAAAAAATAGCAAAGTCTTGTCTCATGCTTTGCATAATTGTTTACTTTCTACTCATTTATATCTAAAACCTAAAGAAACTAATTGAGATATTTGTGAAATTTGAGCCCAAAGTATCCAATTCCATGTAGCTATCTATAATCAATATCCAATAACTAACTTAAGTTGGAGATCCTTGTTACTCGAATTGCATATTTGTTCCATGCTTGAATATGAAAATGGTTGGTAAAATAATTGAATTTACATGAAGATCATGAAAAATTAAAACCATCACAATAATATCGACAAAGTTGATTGAGATAAAATTTTGGCTACAAATTCATATGTCACTCACTGGGAGTGATCTAAAATACAAATATAAATATATCACCCTTCTCCTTCATGAGATGATTCACTTAGAAAAAAGATTCACAAACATAGATCTCTTAGATTCTTCACTTCTAATAAAAAATACCCAATTTTTGTTGATACATTATGAAAATTTCCATGCATATAAATGCAAAAGAAAAATTCACAAGCATCAAAGTGGTAAAAATCAAACCTGGATCATTGCGGTAAGCTAATATAGGTTTATAAACTGCAACCCAAATGACATTAGTCGTTAATTGAGAGGGGGGTGGATAATGGTTTGCAAATGTTTTATTTGACATTATGTGGATACAACAAAAAATCAATTTCAGGAAATGGGTAAGCTCTCTTGACCTCTATTATATGAGAGATAATGAGGATTTATTTGGTCGTGTAATTTTCCAAGATGAATTGTGTCAGTTAGCCTAATTGCGAAAAACAATAGGAACAAGAATGATAGAGTCAAAGGACATGCAAGAGAAAAACTTGGTATAGAGGAAAGAAACATGGATAACCACCCTTACATGACACCCTTCCTCTTACCAACCGGAGCAGAAGAACTTGAAATCTATCTTCTTCTACACCTAAGATCAAGCTTCTAAATCACAGCTATCACAATCCTTAATAATTTGAGATGAACTGAACTGAGCATTGAATAACTATAACATCTAGAAACAAGAACTTGAATGGAACATTGACTGGTTGTAGTTTAGAAACAAGAACCTGTCGATTCTAGTTATTAATTCTTTGGGAAAACTAGATGTCTTCTATCAATGGATGCAAGAAATTAATTTGAATTGAAATTTTTAGAACTTAAAAGACATACTGAATTGAAAAGATCCATGCTTTGAATTTAAATTTTTAGAACTTAAAAGGCATACTAAATTGAAAAGATTCATGAATCTTGGTTATGATTTTATCCACTTTCATAGAACTTATTAGGCAATCCCAATTCTTTCATTGTTAAATATTCAATTCTAACATAAATTCTTTAAAATGCACAAATATCAAGATGTAGTAATGTTGTACTTAATTTTCATAATTTTTTCATATATATTTTAGTGAATGTTTAGAATCTCATAATATATGTATTAAAACATGGTGTCACAAAATAAGAAACCCGATTCAAGCAAAAATATCATAATAGACAATGGACTAATATTCTAAAATTGTTGAAGGTAACCTATTATTTACCATCCAACCATCCACCCACCACGGAAAAAAAATGTCTAATTACAACCCAATCCACAAGGGTAGTTGTGATGGTATTTACCATCCAACCATCCACCCACCATGGAAACAAAATGTCTAATTACAACCCAAGCCACAAAGGTAGTTGTGATGGTTTTGAAGGACTTCTTCCATATGCAGTTGAAGAAGGATGTAGTTTGGAATCCTATTATACACTAACAATCAAGGTTGCATTGCAGGGAAGGCTTAAACTTCTATCAGCATTTAGTATCAATTTGTTAGAGAAAAAAATTATAGAAAGAGAGCAATGAAACATGCATTATAAAAAAATAATATACTAGATTTGTTCATTAAAGTTCTTCCTCAAAATTAAATTTTAGAATTACAAAGCTTAATCAATCAAAGAAAATTTCAGAATTACAGAGCTTAATCAATCTAGTATGATATTTTTTTTGATAATTCCTAAGTGGGAGTGTTGGAAATGTAATCTTATTTTACAAATTTTCAATAGAGACACTACATACTAAACCATAAATTTTCAATAGAAACAATACATACTAAACCAATATGGCCTAAATATCTCCAAGCATGAAATATACAGGATAACCTGCCTTGATATCAACTCGAGGAATGGCATTGAGTGGCCTGAATATCTCCAAGTATGAAATATACAGGATAACCTACCTTGATATCAACCCCATGAAGGGTATTGAGTGGCCTGAATATCTCCAAGCATGAAATATATAGGGTAACATGCCTTGATATCAGCTCCATGAATGGTATTGTGGCTTGAATATCTCCAAGCACAAAATATACAAGATAAGTTGCCTTGATATCAACCCCAGGAATGGTCTTGAGTGGCTTGAATATCTCCAAGCATGAAATATACAGGATAACTTGACTTAATATCAACCCTTGGAATGGTATTGAATAACTAATAATAGAGCTTAAATGATAGCTTCAATATTGACTACCACCCACATCATGACACAAACAATAGCCAACTTTGATGTCAACTACGACAATATTGGTAATAATTGGTTTTAGGATTATTAAACAAAAAATTATGAAAATTAAAGCTTCAATTGGGGATGTGTACACTTCAGAAACAAAGCAAAGATGACTGAAATTGGTAGAGGTGCAAAAGCATGTACAATGATATGATCTTGGAATACAAAAATTTGGAAATATGAGCCATTAGAGTCTCAAAGCAATCACCAGATGCTCGCGGGGAAAACTAGATAGAGCTTGAATTCCATGATAGTAGGAGTCTCCTATTCCAAAGGAATCCAACTATGTCAAAACATCATTTCACCTGAAGCTTCCTCTTTTCCACTTTTCCAACATAATGAGAAATCTGGTCATACTTAAAATCAGCTTCCCCTTTCCTCCAACAACAACATTTTCTTGACCCAAATCACTATTTGATTCTAGCCAAGCTATTAGCTCCTTCACCTGCAATTTCTCTTCCTTGGCCTTCATTTTCTTTCCATTTCTTCTGCTCTCAGATGCATTACCAATTCCCTCCATGTGATCTTCAAACATGTCAATGGCCTTGTGAATGAGATATCTATTTGGGGGGCCATTCCAATGACCCCAAAAACACACATAACAATGAAAACAACTACAATCAAAAGATAGACTATGAGAGAAATTTTTCCTCCTACCTCTCCTGTTGCTCCTGCCTTCATTGTTCTCCATTGAAAACACCTTCAAAGAAGAGGCCATAACATAAAATAACACTTCCTGGTCCTCTTTGGGAAGTGTGATAATGAGCATGATTATAGTCTCAGGAAGAAATTTAGGCATTGAAAAACTCTCCAACTTCATCTGGAAGCTCATGGCATCTAAAATTCTGAATCCTATAAATTCTTGGATACTTCAGATTATGAGCAGAATGATTCTTTATTGTAGGAAGACTAATCATACTTAAAAATAATTATCAACAACTTGCACCATAATCATCATATAATTTGGACCATAATCATCGTATAATTATAAAAATAGCATTATGCATCTCTGTTTTCCATAATATAAAATATACCAAAATAATCATCATATAATTATAAAAACAAAGCAATCGAAATAGAAATTCTACCAGAGAAACCATTAGAGCTTCACGCTGCTCTTAGCCATCACAACTCTCACCATGAAGTTTGAACATGAGACCTCATGAGGACCAAACCCCACAGAAGCCAACTAATCTACACCTCATGGCTAAAAAAATGATAATTATGTTTTATGATTCTTTTGATAATGAAAATAACCTTGTAAATATCAACCATTCTTGTACATGTAATGCCAACCATTCTTCAACATTCACCAATAAATATCTTAAATGGTGTGTATGCTTCAAAAGACAAGCATGGTGATTTGCTTAAACTTTAAAGCAAGTGGAAATGATGCCACATCTCTCTTCAAGGAAATGACTCGAACATTTATGACCATATTATAATTAATAATTAATAGAAGTTAAAGAATATATGGCATAGCATGTTTAACCCATTGTTGTTGTTAAAAGATGCTATCGGACTGCAACAAGAGCATGGCTAGCACATCTTGAATTTGAGTGATTGAATTGGGTATGGTAGGTGGATCAGTAAGATTGAATGGGAGATGGAAAGAGCAACAAGCAAACTGTAGATTAATGGTACACCATTGGACATGGAGTCATTAATATTCTATAGGTTGAAGGCAATCAAGCCGAGTTATCAGATGATGAAAGATGGAAGAAAAGAGAAGGAAACATAAAGTAGAAAATCTATCAAATAGAAATCGATCTTTGTTAAATGAATTACATAGATACTTGAATAAAAATATTAACTAGAAGGCAAGTTACAACAGATCCTATGCTGCTCAGCAATATGTTAATCAAAGATAACTATTGATCCCTCAAAGCCTGCAATTCATTCCAATAAGATAACTAAATAAATGAAAGACAAAGAAGTTAACATTTTGATGGGATAAGTCTCATCAATCTTCAATGACATAAAATATTATACCGTGAAATTCCCTCAGGCTTACAAGCAATTTTATACAAGCTTCTACTTACTAAATTTGTCTCGAGCCTCTACACTCAATACTACCAACTAAATAGAAAACTTCATTTTTAGATTTGTTATAAATTTTGAAGGACCAAATATTATCTATAAGCTAAAACTGTAAATCAGTCTCGAATCAATGCAAGAAATCTGGGACTCGATAAGGCTGCTTGAAGATGTTCATTGACCTCTTAGAAAATAGAGTGCAATCTTTATTTGTCATTAGATTATGCTGCAAAATCTGCTATTAACACATCAAATATCTAATTTCCTCAAAATTTGGAATCTGCCTTAAAATTTTGAGTCCATGTACTTGAATTTTGGCTGAAGATGCTATTTAGATCCCTAGAAATTCAGGATGCAATTAAGTCTTTGACTGATGGTATCATGCTCTCAATCTGTCACCTTCAAACTGGAAATGATATGATTTCTATTCTAGAAATTTGGATCTTCCTATTGATCGTTCATCTTGTGCCTTTGAAGCTGGGATTGATCTTGAAATGATGCTCTTCCACCAAATAATTGTTTGCCTAGAAATCTGGAGATGACCCTTGACCAAAATCCCTTGCAGTCAGGTGACCTAGAAACATGGGATCAAATATGCATCTTTAGTCTTCAAATTTGGAAAACATTCTCTCTCTGCCTATCTAAAACTAAAAGGGATCGAATCATAGCAGTTGTTCCATGAAGTTAGGATCTGAAATGACAGATAAGATTGACAATTAATTTAAGATCCTATCTTGAAGTGGTTTTCTTTGAACACTTCACCATGACTTGATTCGATGAAGGAAAAGAGATGAATCCATGATCTTTGGAAACCCAAAATTTGCTAAAAATAAGGATAAAATGCCTATTGGTGCATTGATATTCAAGCTAATAGGAATACACATAATTTACCAAAACTGATCTTGTAGTTTATTATGTTCATAGTGAATGATTTCCAGGATATGCATTTTATTTAGGACTCGGTTCTTGGAAATATATCTCATAGAACCCTGAAGGTCGCTTGCATTTTCTTTAGGACCATGTTGCTTGACAGTTATACCGCATATCCAAATTTGCATGTAAAAACAATATCCAATGTTTATCCAAATAGAATCACTGCAGAGAGGAATGCCACAATAAGCAGCATCATCAACGCTAAACCAAGGAGAATAAAAATATTTACTTGAGAAGGAACGAAGCAAACCAATGTAGGTGCTCATGAGCCATGCAATACAGTAATATTTTCCAATATGAAATGGCATTGCCACGTCTTCTGCATTACCTCTGTGCACTAGAAGAGGAAACAATTGTGATTGGAGGCTTCAAATTTGGCATTATAAAATCCTATGTGAATGTGATTTGCACTGGGAACAACAACTAATTTAAGGAGATTCCCATCAAAGACTTTTCAAATTTACATTATCTGTGATGGAAGTTCTAGGCAGGCATCATTCATGTAGATTTTATGAACATGTTGGTGTCGTTTACTCAAATAAATTCATTTTTCTCTAAAGATACATCAATTCCACTTTTTTGTATTATAAACTTCAGTGCATTCTAAAGCACTAAGCAATCTATGTTAAAATTTTCATTAGCTAAATCTCAAAAACTATTTAGTGCTAAGAGATGTCTGAGCAGCACTTGAAAAATTGACCAGAATGAACTTGTGACCTGTGCAACCAATCAACAATTGTAAAACTCATCCATCTTGTCAGGAAAAAGATGCAAATGTCCCTACAAGACCTTATAATCATGATAATGAAGAATATTTGTGAGCAATGGCATAGTTGTTGTGTCTGAAGGCAAGTCTTTCTTGACCCCTCAAGAATTTTACTTGATATTAAATATGAATAATTCCCCTGACTATTGCTGCAACTCATCCATATTTAGAAAGATTTGAAAGAATCATATATTTACCAAACCCTTCACCATCAAATACTCTACTTCATCCATTAGAAAGAATGTCAAGTAGTTTGAAGACGTTCAACACTATCACAAGTAATCAATAGGTTCCCATTACCCATATAACTTATTTATGGTATTACAAACGCTATGATGCATTAGCATAGCTATTTCTTCATTTAATATCTTTCACCAACTCAGGCCTAGCCTGTCAAGATAATGGCAGAGAGGGATCATTGTAGGTGGAGGGGTTGGAGTTTGAAGCAGGAAGAGTGGGATCATTGCAAGTGCACGGGTTGGATTTTGAATGATGGTGCAGTGGCCGGAGGGAGTACATAGTGATGTAATGACATGGCATGGGAGCGAGGAAATGATGATGGAGATACGAGACAGGGAAGGGAAGAGGGTAACGGTGGAGGCTGTAACGACGATGGGGTGGAACGGGCTACCAACAACGGAGAGAAGGGGTCGCCGGTGGTCGGAGAGTCAGTGCAACGATTGCTTCCTAGCAAAATAATAACTAAAAAAATAACCTAAAAACTAACCTAAGAACTAACCTAAAACTGAGCTAGACTAACCTAAGACTAAACCTAGACCATGTTTTGGAAGAGAAAGTTGTAAGGACCTAGGGAAAATCCTAGCACAAGCCCTACCTAACCTAGGGTTTCTCGGGAGGATAGCCAACCAAATGGAGAAGAGTCCTAATTTGAGTAACTAACCTAAGGAAAACTAAGAAGAAATCTTAGGGAACTCTCACACAAATACGTGCCACATTTTTTATGAGGTGACATGAAGAAAAGGTAGAGACCTATCCTAGGGAAAAGTGGAGCTCTAAGGATACCAATAAGACTTAGACATGGACATCCACCAACACCCAACAAAATGTTAAGAAGCTTGACCAGATTGTTCCTCTATTCATCCAACCAATAAAAGCATCACCAAAAATAGACATTAGCTAAAGAATTACCAGAAAAATAGCTTGCATTAACCACAAATATTCCTCAAGAGGAGCACATCCATCGAGAGAAACCCTAAGAAGGGTAAAACAAGTGCATAGTGATTTATCCCATAAGTTTTGATTTAAAATGAAAGTGAGGATATCTATTTATAATATCTCCCACTCACTTTTACAAATAAAATCAAGACCCACAATGTGCCTTAAAACAAGTAAATTCACAATTATTAAATGCGATCTTAAAATTAAAAGAAAATAATAATAAAATATAGACTAAGGTAGGCTACTTCGGGGTATTTGCATCCCTAGGTGCCAAAACACGCTCAAATAAGTGAATTACTCTGAACGAAAGGCTGAAGCATGATGGAGGGAGGGAGTTATACTCCATATAACCCCTAGAATATTGTAAAATCCCCCAATGCCCTCCTCAAAGCATGAAAACAACCTGACATGTAGTATTCCTTCCTCTGAGGAAAGAAGGCTGGGAAGAGAAAGGACCCACTAGTTGATGGGCCAAGAGGGTGTATAAAGTTGTAGGAACTAAAGACTAGAGTCTCGTATCCGAAACAGAGTCCATGAGAGTATCAACTTTTACTAAGTCTAAGTTTATGAGCTAGCATGAGTTGTCGTCTAGCAACACAATTTTCTTTATAAGGTTGTATTATTATTTTAATCATCATCAATTCATTTGATCAATAGTCAATTAATATTCTTCACTTCTCTTGTATTTAGTCTCATTATTCCTCTCACTATTTTCCTTGTGCATGCTTGTGAGAAATCTCTTGAAGCTAGATCTTCATCATGTGTTTCTGCATGGTATTAGAGCCTCAAATTCTACATGGTATTAAAGCACAATATTTCTCAGTCTATCACAGTTTTGAGGTTTTCAAGTTCTACATAGTTGAGGAGAAAATAGTTCTCTACATCAGAGCGCATCCAATCTCCTATTCCTCTCTAAAGAAGAGCTTGAATTAAGCTTACAATTTTTTCTCCTAATTTTACTTTGTGCAGCTTGTAGAGAGTATTATCTTGAGTGCATCAACTTCTTAGCATGGATCCCTCTTCATCTACAATCATGATTCCCTTCAACTATCATGAAGGGAAAGATAGAATTGGCATTTTGCTGTGTAGTTTCTTTTTCTTTGGATTTAGAGAATGACCCTAATGCTATTGTTGAGAAAGCTAAGTGGCTTCTTTGGATTTAGAGAATGACCCCAATGCTATTGTTGAGAAATCTAAGTGGCATAATAGGTTAGATGATGCTATTGTTGAGAAATCTAAGTGGAATAATAGGTTAGATGAAGCCTATGGATTGCTTTGTCTCTCAATTTCTCCTGATCTTATTTTTCATCTAGAAGGTTTGACCACTCCAAACCAAGCATGGACCAAACTTGAGTCTCTCTTTGGAGTAGAATATTAGATAAGAGCAAATAATGAGTTAATCTCATTGAGTACAATTAGTTTTGAATGCATTGAATGGCTCTTCACCAAATTCATGACCCTTGTTCTTTTGCTCAAATAATGGGGATTAAACAGAAGGAATATCAATTGATTATTTCCATCCTATCAAAATTGGGTCGTGAATAATTGGTTTGGAGTGGTAAACATATTTCTTGAGTAATGATGCATGGAAAACATTCTGAACCTCGCATGAGTCAGCAATTCTAGTTCATAGGTTATTCATCCCTTCTTGACCAGTAGTTTAAAAGGGCCACAAAATTTTGGAGCTAGTTTGTTGCATCTTCCTGAAATTAAGGAAAACTTTTTTATTCTTTAACTTTTAGATAAACATGACCTCCAATTTGATACTCTTTATTCCTTTTGTTTATGTTATCATAACATTTATTCCTATCGTGTTCTTTTGCACCTTTGTAACCCATTGTTCTAATCTTTCCACAAGGTGTAAGTAATCTTTCCACTTGCTTGTATTATTCATTCATATATTCTAAGTATATACTCAAGTATATTATTTAATCTCTCAGTCCATCCTTAGTATATGGATGATAGGAAATACTAAAATTTAATTATGTTTCAGGGCGCTCACACGAAGTTGGTTCCACTTTTTGGTGCCACTTAGGAAATCAAAAATGCACTTCCGAAGTGCAAATCAAGAATGCATATGCGTTATTGATAGTACGTTCGAAATAAACCAAGCCCAAACATAAGGCTAAGGTTCGTGCGATATATCGCATATGCGATATTTAACATTATTGTTGGAAGGATTATTAAATGATCATAATGGATGTGGAAGACACGGTTGATACCTATCCATACTAATGATACCCATCCATGTATCATGTTGGTTCCTTGCATCCATACAATATGTTGGTTCCTTGCTTCATGCTTCAATCTTGCTTCATTAAAGGTTATGGTTCATGGGATGATATGAGTAGGGTGGATTTTTTAGGTTTTATGAAGAAACCATTGTGGAGGATATACAATCTAAAGATATTTGAAATGTAGAGATAGAAAGCCATGATTTTAGAGTAACCATTCAACAACCCTTCCATCTCACTCTGTTCTTCCACTACCTTCCCAATGAAGGTTTCCTACTTCCAACAACACCCAATCAATCAATTTCATTTTGATATTTGCATTGGATGGACTACAATAGAAAGGTCCAAAACATATCTATAGATTTTCCTAGAATTTATTGTTCATACAAAATAATATGGCATAAATGAAAAATGTGAATTATATATATTGTTCTATTCGAGTTTGTTTGAATAGAATGTTTGTGCCAATATTGTAATTTTTAGAAGGGACAATATCAATCATATAATATCTCATAGCCTCCATAGTATAATGAGCTTTGAACGAGACTCTTTTCATCCTTCCTACTCTTTCCAACCTTCCATCAACTAGTAGATAGGAAAGCCTAAATTGTTCTTCATTAACATATGAGCTATTAATACACAATAATCCATTTGGTATTCTATCATGAATTCTTCCAATTAAATTATATCTGGATAGAACAAGGAATGTAAGAGGACTCAAAAATGTTTCTTACATACCATAATATATTTAGTGCTTGTAAGTTGAAAGCAGTATGTGCAAAGGGAAATAATGATCAATGCTATTAAATAATAACAAAACAGTGATATTATCTCCACAAAGTAGTATGTTAACATTGCATAGTACGTATGGCTAATAATGGATCTCCACAACCTCCCTAGAAAATATACAAAAATGATACCACATATTACCCTTGATAAAAAATCATGCAATATAGTGTTTCTTACTTTTTAATCCATTAACCAAAATATGTTCTATTATCTTAGATACCGAGGTTACACAAAGATATGGGTTATTTTTTTTTGAGATAATTTCTATAAAGATATAATATAGTTCCCCCAAGACTTTCCTATTCTTTAATTGTTCTTATTAGAATCTTCTATCATCTCAAAGAAACACAAATAAAATTTTATTGTCCACCTAGCTGGGATTGGATCCTTTTCCTTCTTGAATGGCGATATTAGGAAAAAATTGAGTTCGTCCTTTGTAAAATCATCTTTCAAATCCTTATTTCCCTTATCCTCCATAATTTTTAAAAACAAAGAGACAGTAGTCAATATTTCGACAATATTTTCCCTTAAATGTTCTTGGAAGTTACTAAAACAATTTACTCTTGCATATGATATTTCTCCAAAAAAAATCACTCCAAACCCCTCCATGTTTTTATCTTCCTAATGTATGAATTATTTCTATATGTTTAGCATAAATTTGAAATAATATTGTGCTATAATCCCCTTTTGCTAACCAATTTGATCTACTTCTTCAACTTGCATTCTATTTCCTCTTTCCCAAATCCCTTCTACCTTCTAATTCTTTTAGATTATTTAATTCCACTTTTCTAAAGATTCCTTCAATATTATCTTCTAGAAAAAAATGTGTTTGATATTTCTATATATATTAGTTCCTTACTTTTCAATATCGCATATCCGATATTGAAAAGCAAAAACTAAAATAAAACAGAGGCTGGAGGCCCCTCAAATTTCATTTGCATAGGATCGGGACAGCGAAAAACCGCAAGGGCGAAATAGCGCAAGTGCGATTTGCGTTTTAGCTTTTTGAGGTCGAGTTTGAGGTGGATTGCTCCAATGGCAAGTAAATGATAGATTATCCTTTTCACTTACTCTTCCATTCTATAATTTTTTCCATAATTTCATTGCTTTTACAAATTTAAAAAAAAATAGAATGTTCAATCAAATAATGATTAAAAGTAAAATAACTTGTAGTTTTTTGTTTAAATATTAATAGACAACACAAATGAACAACACAATGTGGAAAACCCACCCTCTAAAAACCCACAACAACCTAACCCAAACCCAAGCCCAAACCTGGAGGTGGAACAAGATATAAACACACATATTATTGTGCGCTTGGCGTCATTGAGGTGCCTTAGTTCATCTATTAGAGGGGGGGATTGTTTGAGAGAGTCTTTATCCAATGCCTTGGACACAATAACAAACACAATTGCTGATGCCCAAGGAGCTCTGTAGAACATTACCTCGTACAAAGAATCCAGGAGGCAATACTACTCCGATTGATTGACTCACAAAGACATCAAAGCCCTTAAAATTACAAAAGACTAGCTATTTTCATTATTCCGGGACCCTAGCACCGGATTGGTTCCACTAACCAGTCAAGCACACATTTCCATAGACTGGTGAATTGTACCAAATATAAAGGCCAATTGGATGGATCATTGGTATATGGTATTCAATGAAGACCCCCATGGGAATAGGGACATCCCATTTTATTTCCTTAGGAATTTGTATGCAAAATTCATCCTAGGGAAACATGTTAGCTACTTCGATCTCTTAGGAAACCAGGGTGTTGATCATGGGATTCCCCAAGATAGGGAAGGTTCTAGGATAGATCCTAACTGTGTGCCACACCCACCACGCACACCAAAACCCCCTCGGGTATATCCTCCTACATGTCCTGTGATTGAGCATACACAGGAGGCATTATTTGACATGGTAGATACATTGCTTGAGCATGGGACTGATGTTCAAGGCAATGTACACCAAGGGGATGGCACTTCTAAGGTGGGCCCATCTATAGATCACAGAGGAGATGCAGAATCTTCAGAGCATCATGTTACTCCACACCCTTGCACATCGTGTGCAAGCATCTGCTATGGCCTTGCTTCCGACTTCCGAGACGATGGATTACTTCACTTTGTAAGTAAAACTCATTATTTTCATATTATATTTTGTTTCATGTCAAAATGTTCAATTGTTTCGCAAATTATTTCTATTTAATTATCTAACAAATTATGTGAAGAAATATATAGCTAGTGTCCCATGGCACACCATAGTCACATAGTCCACCGATCAATGTTGAGAACATTGATGCAGCTGTCAATATTGCTTATGGGTTTGGTTCTTCACGAATAGGGGTAAGAACTATACTTGTTAATTTGTCAACTTTATTTACATATTTATAGTATAGATTGTAACATTCAATATGTATCCTAATTTTGATACAACATGTTTTATGCAGGTTGACCCAGATGAGTATATTGTATCGCAGCCTATTCCCTCTCATGCAGAGGTAGATTCGCAGACACAGGTATTATTTGAAATATGATTTTAATTATGTTTCGCTATCTTTGGAAAAATCATTTTGTAGCATGTATCGCTTTGACATATGTTACTTTATGTAGGAACCTATTGTAACAGTGGTGCTGAAGAGCACCAAAGTGAGGTTGTTGTCAACCCACCTCTTCCCCCCAGCCAGGTATGCATGTTTCTGTTTCTTTGGTAGTTCATCAATTTCCTTCTAGGTAGTATATATGTCTCTGATTCACTATTTTATAAGAAATTGACATATATATGTTACTTTATATGCAGGCCCCTAGTGAGGCACCATTGTGTGAAGAGAACCAAACCGATGACCCACCTTTGACGAGCTAGCATGTATGTTTATGTAGATCGCTTTCTT
>LPNX011059887.1:150046-207577 GCA_001517045.1 Pseudotsuga menziesii | reverse complement strand
ACTTGACTTTATTTTTTTTTAAATTGAAGCGATTTGAAATAGTTGCATAGAAGTGACTGTTTAGTCATTCTAGTTCTTCTACTCTCACTTTTGTTCTTTGAAATTCCAATCCCTTTCAAAGATGTTGTAATATTCCTAAGTAACAAAACAATAGAAAAGTAAAAATTTATTTATCTGNTTGTTCTTTGAAATGCCAATCCCTTTCAAAGATGTTGTAATATTCCTAAGTAACAAAACAATAGAAAAGTAAAAATTTAATTATCTGTAAAAAAAAATGTGGATGAGGAAAAAACACAATATGGGGGAGATGTTGTAATGTTTCTACCTAACAAAATAATAAAAAATAAAAAATTGAATTATCCACAAAAAAATGTTGGCCTTGCACATGGTTTTAAAACCATGTCCACATGGTTTTAAAACCATTTGCAAGGCCTTTTAAACAACCCATGGTTTTATTATACATGGTTAAGGAGGGCCTTCCCGATGGTTTTAAAACCGTGTGCAAGGCCTCCTACACAACCCATGGTTTTATTGTACATGGTTTAGTAGGGCCTTGCAAATGGTTTTAAGACCATCTACAAGGCATTGCATATGGTCTTAAAACCATGGGGAAATGTTGTAATGTTCGTTTCTAAAAAAACAACAAATAATAATAAATACTATATGTGGACCATAAATAATATTAAATAATAATAATAATAATAATAATAATATATGTGGACCTTAAACTAAAAAGATATCAATGGATATCTAAGAAGAGATTTGATCCCTCTCGGCGCTTGATAGAGCCTAGGATTTGGATCTACGCTGGTTTACACATAGTAACACACATTAACATACTCTACATTACCCTACAACACTAACATCATACCATAGTATGATACAATAACATGTATGATAACATAACATACTAACAATATGTACCATTTAACACTAAGTCATGCATGCATGTGTAATATATATTACTATATCATACCCTACAATACCCTATGATACTAGTTCATCATACCATACTAACATACATAATGTACCCTACAAACCCTAAATTGGTTGAAGTAAACCCTAGTTAGTGCATGCAAGTATTTGTGATCATGTGTTTCTAGTTCCCTCTCTTAACTTGCAAATTGCTCACCAAACCCTAGTTCCATCTCATACCTTGGTAACCCTAGTTCCACCACAGGCCTTTAATTCAATCTCATCAAAATACCCCAATAGATAACAGCAGACAAAATACTACATGATCTTTGCAAATGTGCCAATTTCAAAAATTGTCCAAAAATAATAATAATATTATTATAGAAAATATCCAAAAACACACATAGTCTTATACATCCAAAAAACATTTTTGAAGCAAAAGATTATCTAACTCAACCAAAATAGTGAAATATATACATAGATATTACATGTCACCTTTATTTGAATCACAAGGAAGAAACCAAATAGGGCCCTTCAATTATCTCTTCTAGCTCCATATCTTCCAGAATTTGACTTGCTTAAGGAAGAGAATCAACAATAATGTTTAGTTCCCAAAAACATGCTGAAAATAAATGTACTAAAGAGTAGTAGTATTTCACAATTAGGTCTTGTTTAACATCCAATTTATAGTGAGATCCTAGTCAACAAAAACCTAGAGAGTTTTTACACCACCATTGAAAGCACATTTCATCAAGAGCATTGAGGCCATTAATTATGGACAGTTGTTTATTCCAATGCCAGTTCCAACTTTATACTTACTGACATACATATCAAAGAAAAATAAGATGCCCTGTGATACTAAAATTCGGATCACTTTGATATGCACCATCAAGGAAAAAGCTACCATGGGAAAAGAATTAGATACATGTGTTTAGTGTACTTTTTGAGACAATGCTTGAATAAGAGATTAATTCTTGAACAAAAGAATGATTTTTTCCTCAAAAAGATTTAAGAACTAAGTTCATCCCTATCCAAATGCCCCATATTACCATGTACAAATAATTACTTTAAACATCTTGCCTCAGACACATGATGCTATGGATGAAATCTCTAGATGACATTGGCAGTACTGTACTTGAGCATTCCTGCACATGGTTAGGATGTAAAAAACGATGTATATGTGTAAATGTATGGTAATATAGGTCAAAATATATGTGGTATCTACAACAAAAAGTGTTCTCGATCGTATTGATTCTAACATACCAAGGCTTGCATTTTTCAAAATATCTTTGCCCGAGCCTTAGCTCTACGTGGGAAACTTTAAACATCTTGAACAGTTGAGTTTGTGTCATGTCAAGATAATGCTTAACATGAGGTTCAATGTGATGAGAACCCCTACAATGTTTTAACACATACTTCGTGTTAGAAGAAGGCCTAGTGTTATCATGCCAAAACGTTTTCACTAGGCCCTTCACTGCTTTGACTAACTTCATGTCTTTGCGGGGCAACCTACCGCTAAATGCCCATAATGTTTCCATTTGTTCCTCTACATCAAGGTTGTCCCTTCTTACTGAATATTTTTTAAGTGTCTTTGGATGTAAAGGAAAAATTTGTGATGTGCATTTAAGTAAACAACGTTGTCTTGTGGATCTACATACAATTGATTCAGCCAATACACAACGAGCCACATTACAGTCTTTTGAACGATTTTTTTTACCAATTGATGTGAATGCAACAGCAAGAGATTTAAAAATGTGATTACTTGATTCGATATTCTTCATTGTTGTTATGCCTAAATTTATTCTAACAATTGCCATATTTCTAGATTTAAGCAAAGCTAAAAATAGTTGGCATTTACCGGCTTCGGATTTGTTATCAAAATATTGTTTCATTATTTGAGAATAATGACGACGGATAGTGCATTTAGCCACCTTACCTTCCATGGAAGTCAATCTACTCTCGTCCACTTGTATTTGTTTAGGAGTTCTCTTTCATTTTGATGCAAAATTTCTTGCTGTTTGAAATGTTGGAGTGACGTTTACATCCACTACCAGCTCACAACTTCGATTAGGAGATTGAACCATCGAACATGGTTGTTGCTGAGTGACATTTACATCGGGAGTAACATAATTATTGAACTCTTCACAAGATTGTTCGTATACTAATGGATGAATAATATCAACTTTCATATAACCAGTTTCTTTTAATGTTGCATTATCTTCCTCATCCTCTACGTCAAGTATCTCTTGAGGGGGAATGGGAACTATTTGCTCATGTAATGAATGCCGACGATTTCTTGAATCTTCCCTTTTTTTTGTTTTTTATTTTCTGCTTCTTCTGGTGTAAGCACCTTCCTTGCTGACTTTCATCCTCTATTACATACATTCCCCATTGAAATCCACCCAAACCTATACAAAACTATAAAATTAAGCAAGTAATGATAAAAAATTGCATGTCGAAGAGTTCTTTGTGCGTAGGTTCAGACGAATTATGTCTTTTGATACATTAAAGTTGGCCAACACGATGCCACCCTACATTTTATATAAAACACATATTGCATAAGCGATATAATGCACCTCCGATATATCGCATATGTGATATTGAATTCCATCTATTTAATGAACGGGAAGGTTTTGACATGTTTTCCATAATGCATATGCGATTTAGTGCATATGAGATATATCGCATATGCAATTTAGTGCTCAATGAAAATATGCAATTTACATTTATCTAGATATGATGAGGATGAGGGTGTCCATGAGCATGATGATGATGAGTATGAGGGTGAGGGTGTCAATGAGGATGAGGGTGAGGGTGTCGATGATGATGAGGATGAGGGTGTTGATGATGGTGAGGATGAGGCTGATGAACAATGATGATGAGGATGAGGATGATGATGAGGATGAGGATGATGATAAGGATAAGGATGATGATGATGATGGCGATGATGATGAGGATGACGGTGATGGTGATGATGAGGATGAGGGATGATGATGATGATGACGATGATGATGATGATGATGATGATGATGATGAGCATGATGATGATGATGAGGATGAGGGTGATGATGATGATGAGGATTATGATGATGATGATGATAATGATGAGGATGTTGATGATGTTGAGGATGAGGGTGTCGATGAAGACGATGAGGATGAGGATGATGAGCAGGAGGAGGAGGAGGAGGAGGAGGGTGATGATGAGGAGGAGATGAGGGTGATGCTGATGAGGATGATGAGGATGAGGGTGATGATGAGGAGGAGGAGGAGGAGGATGACTATGATGATGAGGATGAGGATGAGGGTGATGATGCGGAGGAGGAGGATGGTGATGATGACCATGATGATGATGATGACGACCATGAGGATGAGGGTGATGATGATGATGACCATGATGATGATGACAATGATGATGATGATGATGAGGATGAGGATGAGGGTGATGATGAGGAGGAGGAGGATGAGGGTGATGATGATGAGGAGGAGGATGATGACCATGATGAAGTTGATGCGAATGATGGTGATGAGGATGATGATGAGGATGAGGATGATGATGAGGAGGAGGAAGATGAGGGTGATGATGATGATGATGATGATGATGAGGATGAGGGTGATGATGAGGAGGAGGAGGACGAGGGTGATGATGATGATGAGGTTGACGATGATGATGATGAGTATGAGGATGAGGATGATGACAATGATGATGATGAGGATGATGAGGATGACCACGATGAAGCTATTGAGGATGAGGATGATGATGGTGATGATGATGATGATGAAAATGAGGATGATGATGATGGTGATGAGGATGAGGGCGATGATGATGATGATGATGATGATGATGATGATGACCATGATGATGATGATTAGGATGAGGATGATGACGGGGATGATGATGATGATGACGATGATGACCATGATGAAGCTAATGAGGATGAGGGTGATGATGATGATGATGATGAGGATGAGGATGATGAGGATGATGATGAGGATGAGGATGAGGGTGATGATGATGGTGACGATGATGATGATGATGATGACCATGATGATGCTGATCAGGATGACGATGACGATGATGATGATGAGGATGATGATGATGATGATGATGATGACCATGATGATGCTAATGAGGATAAGGTTGATGATGATGATGATGATGATGAGAATGAGGGTGATGATGATGATGAGGATGAGGGTGATGATGAAGCTGATGAGGATGAGGGTGATGATGATGATGATGAAGCTGATGAGGGTGATGGTGATGACGATGATGATGAACAATGATGATGATGATGAGGAGGAGGAGGAGGAGGATGACTATGATGATGAGGAGGAGGATGAGGATGAGGGTGATTATGATGATGATGAGGATGAGGGTGATGAACAATGATGCATTAGGACAAAAATAAATTAGTTAAAATTTACCTATAGAACCATTAGAATTTACCTAGTTCAATTATGCTAGAAAAATTAGAGAACTTCCATGAAGTAAGCTATAGTGGGAACCCACCACCCATACAACTTCTAGGTAGCTAGTGACATTGTGAATCTAGAAGCCATGCCACATAAATTAGCTTTGAACATAATTCTATCAAGCACCTTAGTTGAGTGTGATTTTAATTTTAGTTGATTATTGAGCACAATAAACCTTTTCAAGAAATTGAGAATATCAAAATATGTTTTTGATCTAATTGATGTTACACATGATAAATAATACATAAAATTGTTATTCCACTAGGCACCTAAAGGGACACAAAAGTACGAAGGAAAATCAATTTATAAAAGTTGCACAGGCATTTAAATTAATTGCATTGTGAAGACTATCCAAAATGATTTTACATAGTTACCATATGGGCTTAAATTGATTCTATAGAATTGCTAATATTTAACATGAGACATACAAGGGTTAGCTTTGGTTAGAACCTAACAATTGTATTAACATACCCTAAAGGTAAATCCTTCCTTGGAGGATCAAAGTAGTGAAATTGTAAGGCTTAGATGTGGAGTACATACATCTTTAGTTCCCTCAATGAATTATACATACCAATATATTTCCAACAATGGTTTGTTTTTATCAAACATGGTCTATAGGTGAAAGTTATGACTCAAAAAAAGGAACGCTCTAATTATTCCCTACAAGTTCAAGTGGTACGCATGTCCTCACAACATAATTTACACATATGTGTTATAGCTTTATCATATCACATATGTGATATGAATAAGCTATATCGCATATGCATTATATCACATATGCATTATTTTAAAATTTAAATAATTTGCAGGATTAAGGTTTGGCATTAGGTTTGGAAGCAGTTTCGGAATAGCGAACCTATTGGCTAGGACAAATCAACCAGGGCTATTGCTTGTCTTTTAGAACTCTATCAATATGCTCAGTTTAGATGGCGTGTTTTGATATCACATACACAATATTTTTTTATGAAAATGTTGGATATTGTAGAGTACAAAATGACGATTCTGAATATGTAATTTTTTCCTTCAAAACTATGTTTTATTTATTTATAATTATTTTTCTAAATGACACAGGTCAGTTTTCAAAAATACATACATTGATTGTTTGTTATATAACTTTTGATTTCCAGCACCATTTCCCAAAAAAACTATATGGTGCACTAGATGAAACAAAGATCTACGATATTATATTTAGAAATCAAGGATTTCATTAATTTTTTCCCCTAAAGTGTTGCGCCCACACATAAGGTTTTAATTTCAATATTTTCTCACTTCAATAACTAATAATTAAAAAAATGATTCATGAAAAATTCCGAATAAATAGTGTTGCACTAGGCCCATATGTCCTTTGTATGTCTGCAAGATTTTATCCCAAATGGACATCATTTACCTCATATATTGTTGCACCTGCACAAACATATATGTTAAGATGTGCTAAAATTTTGAAAACCCACTTTCACGGAAACTAACTTTACAATCATTTACACACATTTTCTCTACATAAATGCTATATATTATGAAATCTGATTCAATTACCTATCTTTTCTCTTTTTACTTCATCTTCAAATAGGTTAGGGAAGTACCCCTAATTGTCACCTAAAGGCAGAGTTTTCTGTTTATTCCAGTATTATGTGGCATCTAAAGTGTCTTTAAAGGAATCCATGATTGTGCATCAGCCCTTCAAGTCTAGAAAATAAGTGCCCAAGATTAGCTCTCTTTCCATTCTATTTGTTTGCCTAAAATTATCCCAAAATAAATATAGTTGTGCCAAGGGTAACTCGAATAAGCTAAGTGTGGAAATCCGAGAGTGGAATTAGCTAAGGAGATAGATTATTTTCTCACAATTTAAATGATATGGTAATTTAATAAATCTATATTATTATTTAATATTTTGTTAATTACGTAATATATTAGATAATTATGATGAGGATTAACCTTCATTAAGACCAATTTTGGTTTATCACATTTTAAGAAGAATAATATTTGGGTTATAAATATTTGTATTGTAATAAATATTATGAAACTCAAATGTAATGTCTGCAAGCAATACACTTTAAAAGAAAGTGATTTTAATCCTCAATCCTCATAGAATCAAAGAGAGATATAAAACCCTGCAAACCCTTTCTCTCCATAAAGTTTTAAGAATATACCCTGCAAACCCTTACTATTAAATTAGCATTTAGGTAGAATGCATGCATTGCTTTCTATATTGCCATGTTCTACTTAATTTTATTTCACATGTAGGTGAATTATAGAATCCATTTTGGCCTCTATGGTTTGCTCGCTGAATATATAATATTTTTGAATTAGTTTTGGTTAGTTTGGTTAGTTTGGTTAGCCCATAAAACTGCATTGCATGGCTCAATTTCTTAAGGTCCTAAAGAAAAGTTTGGCAAAATTTGGATTTAGAGTAAAAGACTCGCAATAATTCTTTTCATATTTTTGTGAAAATATTACTTACCACATGATTTATCATGCTAAGAAGATCTCGTAGGTCAACCTTGGCTCTTTAGTTAGCTTCCAAGAGGGATGAGTGTGCATTTTAGCATCACTGCCCTATTTTTGGTGCATGAAAATTGCATTTTCCAAGATTGGAGGAAATTTGGAGGTAGAAAAGCATCATGTCATTTTAAAATATTTGCAGGGTGTTACCTCCCTCATTTGCATGGGTTTTCACTTGGAGGTTTTCTGGTCTGCTCTGAGGGATTTGTTAGCATTTCTAGGCCTTTTCACCTACTAGAAGCATCAACATTCAGTTCTAGGCATGTTTAGCCATAAACCAGTGATGGGGATACAACAGAAATGTGTTATGGAGTAAATAAGACAAGTTCAGCAGCTTGGGGGCATAAAATTGTTGAATCTTCAATACACACAAGGCTTCTTGATTTTATAGTCAGCAGAGATAAAGTGTTATACATGAAAGGAATATGGCACATTGAATCTTTTTCTTGGAATTATGAAAGTTCCTCATCTGACGCAGCTTTGTGAGACCCGTGCAAATTAAAATGGGTAGTGTAGCCACAGATTCTGAGACTAATGAGTTTTCATGAATAGTGACCCAGGTTGTGACAACATAACTTATAGAAGTCAATTTCATCTTCTGTATCTTAGCTCCACTATATAAAAGGAGGGACCATATAAGAGGTAATGGGATGATGGTCCTGTTGTTTTGAGTACATCTATGCACGACCTTATAATCTGAAGTAGGTTGCAATATTTTAATTTTCTTGTTAGTTGCCTATAGTTTTAGGTGATGTCCATAATTAATGATTCACAAGCTGTTACTTTTGTAGGAATTGGATATAATGGGTTTCCTAGAGGTTGTTCTGATGACTCACTTCCTTGGGCTAAGGTTGGTATATAAATCTAGTTCCATCTTTCCCCATCGCCATCCTCAATTCACTCATAAATTTTGGAAATAATTTAAATATTAACTTCTCCTTGTTATAGAAATCTATCAGTGGAGATCCATTTTGACAAAGTAGCCATGAGTGAAGTTCGTAACTTTACTATTAAATTAGCATTTAGGTAGAATGCATGCATTGCTTCTAATATTGCCATGTTCTACTTAATTTTATTTTGCATGCAGGTGAATTGTAGAATCCATTTTGGCCTCTATGGTTTGCTCGTTGAATATATAATCTTTTTGAATTAGTTTTGGTTAGTTTGATTGGTTTGGTTAGCCCATAAGATTGCATTGCATGGGTCAATTTCTTAAGGTCTTAAAGAAAAGTTTGGAAAAAATTGTCTTTGGTGTAAAAGATTCCCAAGAAGTCTTTTCATATTTTTGTGAAAATATTACTTACCACATGATTTATCATGCTATGAACATCTCGTATGTCAAGCTTGGCTCTTTGGTTAGCTTCCAAGAGGGCTCAGTGTGCATTTTAGAATCACTTCCCTATTTTTGGTGCGTGCAAATTACATTTTCCAATCTTGGAGGGCATTTGCAGGAACAAAAGCATGATGTCATTTTAAAATATTTGTTGGGTGTTACCTCCCTCATTTGCATGGGTGTTCACTTGGAGGTTTTCTGGTTTGCCCTGAGGGGTTTGTTAGCATTTCTGGGCCTTTTCACCTACTAGAAGCATCAACATTAATTTATGGGCATGTTTAGCCATAAACCAGTGATGGGGATACACCAAAAATGTGTTATGGAGTAAATAAGATAGGTTTCATTAGCATGGGGGCATAAAATTGTTGAATCTTCAATACACACGAGGCTTCTTGAGTTTACGGTTAGTAGAGATAAAGTGTTATACATGAAAGGAATGTGTCTCATTGAAGATTTTTTCTTGGAATTATGAAATTTCCTCATCTGACGCAACTTTGTGAGACATGTACAAAGTAAAATGGGCAGTGTAGCCACAGATTCTAAGATTAATGAGTTTTCATAAATAGTGACCCAGGTTGTGACAAGAGAACTAATAGAAGTCATTTTCATCTTCTGTATCTTAGATCCACTATATAAAAGGAGGGACCATATAAGAGGTAATGGGATGATGGTCCTGTTGTTTTGAGTTATTTTCCCATGCCCTTGGTGAAGATGGCTTCCCTATGACATTTATCAGAAGAGCAATCTGGATTGTATGAGGTCATTCAAAAGGTCGATTCTCCATTCCTAGGCATCCTAAAGCACATGAGTAGCCACATTTGAAAAAAAGTGTTGTTATCTTCAGGACTGTTCAAAACTTCAAACAAATAAGCCTATATCAGTGGACAAGAATGGTTTGGGACTTCTTTTATCTCCATCTGTCATTATTTTGAGGCTGGTAATTCATCCAATGCATACCTATATAGTGACAGCAAGTTTGAATGTTTGCACAGGATATAAGGAAAATGCTTATCATGATGAGTAGACTAAGGACAAATTGCAGATTACACATATGGTCCTGTAAAAACTATTTCTAGCACCATCAAATTTTGTTAGAAGCAAGGTAGTTAGATTCTTCCAATGGTGATATAGATCTGAAGTTGAGGGCTAGTCAACAAATGACAGGGTAGTGAAACATTTCTAGATATGTTACCAGGGATTACTGAGAGCTAAGTGAGGTAATCACTGCAGCTCTATATTAAAAAAAAATTGTTTATGCACAACCTAGCAGTCTAAGGATTGGCAAGGTAATCGACTGCTAAACTAGCACAACTATGGGTTCCCTTCCCAACGTGTCACTAGGAGAAGGAAATCCTCTTTTAGGTTTCCTAGGTTCAATAGTCAACGAACCTGGACTAACCAAGGGAGAGACCCTAGCCCATCTTTTTCTAAGGCTAACTAGGATGATGAACTAACCAACCCCAAATATAGGCCTAGCTCTATATTTTTATGATGATGTCTCAAATTAGGATATTCAATCAGATAAATAAGACATGATTCAATTTTTAGTAAAATATAGTTATACTATGAGAAAATAAAATATATGATACAATGAAATAACAACATTCACATTTTAAAAATAGACAATTTGAGCTTCTTGAAGTAAATGACTGCAAAACAAAGGCATGAAAATCACAGGGATTGTCAAGCTACTATAGCCTTTCAATTCAGCAGCGAGATCTAGTGATGATGCTTGGCCTAATCTTCCAGGGCACTAACCAAGGAGGCTCAATCGCACCCTTTGTCACACCACCCAATCTTTTAGATGCATGAAGAGTAATATTCCTGAATGTTGTGTTTTGGTGCGCTATAGTAACATGATGGCCAATAGGTTGGTTTTGGGATTCCTATGGGTTCCCCAATATACACAAGGTATGTGGTTTCCAAGTCCGTGCTCAGTGCTATGATCTATCTAATATGGTACTACTTGGAGAGGGGTACTATACTAGAGTTAAAGGGGATGTCCACCATATTGCACTTAACGAGGATGCAAGGACACGTGTCTGAAAGATGATCACTGTCTAGTATGGTTCCCCTAAACCGATGTTCTATGCACTGAATGGTAGCTTCTGAAAATCTTTAAAGATGTTGGCACATGTCTTCCACCCAAGAAATCCTAGATGTCATTAAGCTGAATATAGTATATATGCATAACAATGTATCATTTCCATTCAACTATAGCTCGTAGCATTAATCAAATCAGCATTAACAAGATCTGAAAGTAATAATTACTTAAAATGGTAATCCAGTAAATCAACTTGAACAATAAGTAAACAACTTAAGATATCCTTAGAAAACCAACATACGTAAATTGCTCAAGTTCATAGCCATCAAGTTAACAAGGTATTCGTATCACTATTATCGCAAACTTTTCACTAATGTAGAACAAGCGTTAAGTTACCAAATTCATGTGAAGGCTAGATCCAATATCATGAATTAGTCATAGGTTAATTATGACTAAACCATTATGCCATTAATATAAAATTATGATTACGACTTTCACTTGCAATTCACTTTCTAGTCATAAAATAATAACCCAATCTTATATTTTAATGTCACATTCAATGTTAGGCTAGGATGAGTATACCATTAAGCGATTATGCTAAGTTCCTATATTTTTAGATCATTAAGGCTTCAAAACTTGTAAAGCAACAACATCAAATGCTAATCAAAACTAAATTTGCTAATTGCTAGCGGTGTCTTGAGTTGAGTTTTGAACACTTGCATAAAACCAAACTTGTCATTGAAAGAGTGAGTTGTTTAGAGTTAGACTATTTATGGCATCACTTTTATAGGTTAATTGACTGTCCTCTATAGATCATGAAAAATTCTCAATGATAGCAAAGTATTAGCAACATTATGACAAAGATATGGAAAGCACTACCAACCATCAAGTGCTCCTCAAAGTTATCATATCCGGAGTATCTTATCTGCAGTTATGAAGAGGCAAGTAACCGCCAACCAAACTCATAATAAATGTACTAAACTTTGATTTGGAACTACAGATTGAAATGTGATATTGATCTACAGTATGATCCTTTATATTACTTCAAGGTTTGATTGCAATATGAAGTTGTGTTTTGATATATTTGGTTTCCTGAGATGACAGTATATATATGGTGATGACAACAGTGATCAACAAGTACTCTAAGTACGCTAAATTGATTAGTGACCAAGTGGAAAGTAATAAAATGGACATACTTAGATTTTTCTCACGAAGTATATATATCACAATGATTAGATTTTCATCAATAGGGTCACAGTATACTTGCAATATCTCAGATTGGTAGTTTACCAACAACCTTGCAAGATAAAACAATGGAGAAATGTTGCAAGATTGCAATAATCAAAGCGGTATGACCCCCTTTTAGAATATACTTATTCAAATGTTATTGCACTTGTATCCAAGCTATGGTAGTGACTATGGTAGTGACTATGGTACCAAAGGACAAAGATGATACTCTAGTCAAACAACAACTAGAAGAGAGTGTAAGCATTATATGCTTTACCTGTAGCTCTTCAGTATTGTTAGGGCATTAGGAAAAACTATTTATTCAATTTGGCAACTTTTCCCAGTTGAAATTGCAGATTTTTATTGCCAAAATGAACTGCATGTTTCTATCAAAGGGGTGTTATATCACCATATGTTTGTTTATTTATGCAACAAGGCACAATAATCAGATTTTACATTTATTTAGGAATGCTTGTTTTCATTTCCCATTGTGATATTTTTTACCTAAAATTTTTTCATCCAGCTGTAGCTGTTTCTCGATAATCTTTGTGTTTACAACTTTACAAGTTTACACCCATTGAATTTTGAGCCTAAAATATTCACATTCCAATAACATCTCCAGCGCATATGTAGACATGACTAATATCATATTAGCTCTAAATTTTGTGCAAGAAAGATGGCATCCTTGTGTATCTCGAGTCCTAATCCAGCAAACTTGCTGTTAAATGTAGGTTTTCAAACATTTAGGCTATATGCCCTCTTATGCTACACAATGATGGGCCTCATATTAAACATGTAAATTATTTGCAAGAAAGAGCATGCATGGCCTCTTTCATTACAAATAAATCTTGCCTTGTAAAAGCAAGTAACTTATTGTTCTGTCTTGGCTTTCCTTTTCTAAAATTTCCAATACTAAAATTCTATTAGGGTAATATGCCATGATATCTGAGTTCCCTAGCTTATTGTTCTTACTATTTAGTATTTATTCACCAAAATATTGGTGTTCACCATATGCGTATTTCTCATCAAGGTTCATGATTCTTGAAACATTCTGAAGTAAAACTTTAGGGAATCTTCCTTCCAAACATCTTACGATGGTGTAGTGTCTAAAAGGTCTTGAATCCTATCACCTTTATCAATATCTCACTGTTGGTCTCACTTTCAAACAGGGTCTTTCTCTCCTTGTACCTATTTTATGAAAACATATTTTGAAATGTAGGATACTCTGGGAAACAAGGACTAGCTTCTACTTTTCTTGAACATGTTAGTGCATTCTAATCCTCTATGAAGTTTGCCATGTTAACCGTTCTGCTTAACCATCCCCATGTTTAGTATATGCTTGCAAATCTCTGCTTCTAGGAGGAGATGACTGTATTCTTGTAAACCGGAAAGGCGAAACAACATTGTTGCTTACGAGGGGAAATAGTTTATCAAAAATTGCAGCGGGTGTTATATTGGACCTTCTTGCAAGGAAGTTGGTTCCTACTCGTGATCAACTCTGCAAACATACAACAAAGGGTACATGTGCTCCACATATGAATATGGTCCAGATGCTTAAATATGGTGTTATAACATGGGGGAAGTCACGAAGAAGAAATGTTTACATTAATGAAGCCTTGTTGGGACCGAGTCCTACATTCCAGAGAAATCATGGGAAACGTGATGCCAATATACCAGGGACATTTAGAATTGTCACTATAAAGAAAAGATAAGCTCACTTTGAAGCAAGAAATGATGCCAATCCAGAAGTCTAGGTTCGTGGAATTAACCTGATTACAAAAGAAGCTACCATGTCAAGTGGTGCTGTAGTTGCAAGTAAAAGTTCTTTTATAGCTGAAAACAAACCTGGTGTCTTTGCATTGAGATGTATTTCTTTTGTGCAAATTTGAATTGGTATAAAAAATCATCCAAACAAAAGAAAACATTTGCAGGTGGTTAAAGGATCAATTTTGGTTGTTGTTTTGTGGCTTTATGAGATTAGGTAATTATATTTCCTCAAGTTCAGTCAGTTGAACTTACAAGCAGGAAAAAATTCAAAATTTAGTAGTTGGTATTTGTGAGAAGAAAAAGGCATGTACAGTATCTGCATAGGACAATGGGATTTTGTGAGATTCAATGTGTTGAATGCATCCAACTTTATACTAGTAGAGGTTTCCATCATATTGGTTAATTTATTTACTTGTGTTTAAGAAAGAAGGAAAGGTGGCAAAGTCGCTAGTGTTTTGGGAAACTTATAAAGAAACTTCTCTAAGAGATCCAAGATTTGAGTCAATTTTAAGTGAATGAATCAATTTTGGTTGTCATTGAATGTTTAAATATTTCTTTATAGTTGACTTCCCAACCTCCATCTTTAGCTATTTACACTAGGTTTTGATGTAAGCTATAAGGAAACAAATTCTATCAGTGTGGAAAGTTGTTGCGGTATTGCAAAGTTTCAGTGGGGAAATTAACATTCCCAGAGCATAATCCTTCAACATGGTCTAAACTTATGATATGGCATGTCATTCCTTCTAATATAAACATTTATATCCTCTCTGTTCAGTGCTTTTGTAAAAAAAAAATGAATATATAGTTAGACTTAGCTTAGGAATTCCATAACATCCAAAGAACCTTTAGTTGTGTGTAGCCAACTAGAAACCTTAATTTGTTTGGCATCATTATCCCATGCATGTACACCTGCAAGATAATAGTCGGCTCCAATGTTTCTCCCATTAAGTGAGCTTTTGTTAAAGTAGTTCTGATTTGTTGGGAAACATTATTATTTACCATACTACAGACGTTTGGAGATTTTCACATTATGCCTAGAATTTGTTGTTCTGTAGGTTTTACTAACTTCTTGTTTTTTAGGTCCTTTCATTAAATTGAGAAGTAGAACGGTGCCTTTATTTCTGTATTTTGTAAATTCAATTTGCTTACAGGGGTCTCATCATCATTGATTTAGAGTGACCAGTTTTCCTCAATGTAGTTGGCAAGAATTTTGTAAAGTCATTTCAGATGGTGAAAATCAAATTTAGAGATAGGTGTAGACTGCATTCAAGAGTCAATATTCGTAAAACATCCTTTGTTTAGAATCATAATATTGTTATCCTAAAATTTTGAATCAACTTCATGGTTTTGTCATGCTCTGATTTTTATATAACCAACAACAAGTGGGTTCTGATTTGAAACTTTCTATTGGTGTTGCTGTGTACATGCAACTGATTCTATCTAGGGATTTCGAGTGTAGGTTAGTGTCTCGATTAGTAGCAAGTAGAGACAATCTCCTGATGATGCTCTTCTTGTTACTTCAGTGCTTACACTAAATGTGCCGACTCCATTTCCTAATAATTAGTAGAGAATTCATTTTTAGTAGATGATGCATCTGAAGTTTGTTTAATGTTTTATCCAAATGGGTCATTGTGACATCCGAGTGTTAGCCTTCGTTTGAAAGTTTGGTATCTTGCTTTTATTTCTAAATTATACAAGTTTGATCATTTTGTTAAATCAATTTCAAGGACAACCAACATAGATCTATCTTAACTCCAGATCTATCAAGCGCTAAAAGGGATCAAATCCTTTGTACTCTCAGAAAATGCTTGTACCTCAAGGGATTTGATCACTTTGAAGGCTTGGTAGATACGAAGTTAAGATGAATCTATCCTAGTTTATTTTATTAGCCATCCCCTTCTTTTAGTGTTAGTTTTCAAAAAGATCAAATCAGGAACAGAGTTTTACTCTTGGTGTTCATGTGGCCTACTTGTCACATCATAAAGCTTAAAATTATCAAGAGTACATCGGGTAGTAAAGGCACTATAATCATCATGATCAAATTCATCACTAGTAATATTAGATTCACTGTTGTGACCATTGCCAACGTCATCATAATTTTATGCTATGGTTGGAACGTGCTTGAACCATGGAGAAGACGAATTCATTGAATCTCTGGCCATGCTACTTAAAGCCAAGTGCAAATTACTATGAGCATAAACAAGATCTCTCAAATATCCAAAGAATAGCATGTTTCTTTTATTGGACTGTAAAATGGTTAAAGCTTCCCCAATTCCTTCCACATGCGGAAGCACTTGATCCTTGGCTCAAGATATGAATGGAAAAATGTTTCAATTTGGGGGGTTCTACACAACAAAAAACCTACCAGTTATATGCAGTAGTATTGGTCGTGTCTTCTTTGGCTAAAGCATTTCCAAATATCCCTTCTTCTAACTTGTAAGCTCTAAGATGGTCTATAACCTTATGTGTTAAACTTTAACTTGTAAGCTCCAAGATGGGCTGTAACCTTATGTGTTAAACTTTTGGGTTACTTTGAAACTGTTTACACCATGGCTCGGGGTGCTCCATGAGATTTGGGGCACATAGTGTAAGACTGACCCTTGGATAGTCCAAAGTATATTGTAAGCATGAGAGATGGCCTGTGATGGATATGCATAGTTGAGATCAATGTTGCAAACATCATTGATAAATTATTGATGTTCCGAGAAATCTCGCTATTTTCATATCGATGGTCTTTTTGTGAAAAAAGTCAATCTTTTCACCCTTTTTTTCTCGATTTATCTCAAGATATCACGGATTTTCCCCATTTTTTTAAAGGAGATCTTGACTTCATGGAGGGTAGAGTATGCTTGTTTTTTTTCCATTGTTTATCAAATCTAGACCGAGTTGAAGGGTTAAAAGACAATTTTGGGCATGAAAAACCTTATGAAAAGTGAACAATGGCAAAAAACAGGCTTGGAGGAATGTCGAGTTGAACTTCAGGGTTAAAATGGCATTAAGAAACAATTCTGGGCATGCATATGGACATAAAGAGAAGAATTGGGCACTTCAACATCCTCAAAGGCTCAAACCTTCATTTTGGGTGCAAATAATGGTTATTCTAACCCCCCAATCAACAATTTACAACGTTATTATGAATTCTAGGATCTTTTTCTCCACAACAGGGGTGTAAACAAACCTAAAAAAAGAGACGTTAGTTAATTTCAGACCCTATAAACCAAGTCTGAGTGTGATTTAGGTGATCTTGGGTAGTCTCTTGATGGAGACCAGTAGCAAATAATATTCCTCGGTGGTTTTCCTTACAATAGTAGCCGCAAAACGACCTAAAAATTTCCTAGGATCATTGTTTAAGGCTGCTAGGAGGCTGGGTCATACCCATAATTTCCCATGAGGCCTATTCAACTTAGAGGAACTACCCAGATTTGCACTTTTCACCTCTATTTTTACTGTTTGATGACTTTTGTCACTATCATGGCTTCCAAAACCAAACAAGAATTACTTTCTAGGGTTTGAAGTTGACCTAATGTTGCCAGAAGTGAAGATCTTCCCCTTTTCCAATTCCAAAAGATCTAAGAATCAATTATCAGCATGGCATTCCTCTGAAAACATAAGGTGAACACCCTATGCAAATAAGGGGGTAATAAGATGAAACCCTATGTTTAGGAGGTGAAATTTCTCAAGTAGAGTAAGAAAGCGGAGGGGAAGGTGGCATGGGAATTTGATAACAAATTCCCTTGTATGATTGAAGAGGTTTGTTTGTGCCAAAACAATGGCAGTGTCAAACCCAAGCATAGAGCTCACAAGAAAAAGGGAAGAAAACACAAAATCCATCTCCAAGTGCCAAGTCAGTTTGATGCAGGGGCATATACTATTTGAGTAAAGTCATTAATGACTTTTCTAGGTCAAGGGAACTTAAGAATACCTAGGGTCTCACATGTTTCTAAATTGCTTTATTTTGTTGAGAGGTTGAATAAAGAGGATAAGGATACTTCATCCTTTTCCCAATGTAATTGATAGAGTTAGTTGAGCATTTCCAGAACTGTAGCATTTAGTTAGTGATTTGTCAAGTGAGTCACAAGTTAGTTGAGTTAATCATGGATTATGTTCCTTCTTTATAGGATCAAAGAAGCATAATTCGAGTTGTATTTAGTTTAGCTTATTACCTTCAAGTTAATTAGCTTTTTGGTAGCTCAATAGAGCCAGGGTTAGCTCGCAGAAGTTGAAGATAGAGATTCAAGTGGAAGAGGGATCGAAATGATCAATTCCTTGGAGAAAAATAGAGACAGTTTCTCTGGGTAAAATCGATCTCTACATTGTATGACAGGCTTAGAAAATTAAATAAGAAACATAATGATTTTCTATATGATGTCTTTGAGTTGAATAATAGTGGAAATATAATCTATTAGCTTGTTTTAATCTCATGGAAGAGTAAGTCATCTGTGTAAATATTTATTTTATATGGAATTGAATTTGAGTTTAGCAATCACAATCCAGATAATCAATGGGAATCTTTAAACATGTGAATTGTGTGCGCAGATGTTGAAGGGATTAACATTGTTGTAAGAGGATTAACATGGGATAATCAATGAGATACTTTTTTTTGTTGAAACGTTGATGATTTGAGCTACATTACCTTCATCCATCTTATTTTAATAATGATGTTTTGATATTTATCTCTTACATTGTCTCTTTCTTGTATGTGATAGGAAATGTTGTTGGAATTTGAGAAAGCTAGGTCTAGGAGCTATCTCTTCACATAGATAGTGGCCTAAAATTAAAGGATAAATAACTAATTTGACAACACTTTCGCTAAGTAAGAATGAGCTCATTCAAGTACATGAAACCATGTTGGTGTTTAAGAGGAATATCTTGACAAATATTTATGGTTTGTTTATTGCTTTTGTTTGAAGCATTTTGTCAATTTTTTAAGTTTGTGTGTATTTTGGTTAATTATTGTGTTACTCCCTTGAATGCTTCTAGTTCTCATTTGATGCTTGATTTAACCATTTGTTGTAGCTTGAATCAAGATTGGTTTTAGTCGATTTCCATTGATTCAGGGTTTGAGAAAATATATTTTTATTACCTTCTAGTTGCATGAATTAATTGTGTTCACTTTTTTGAATCTCAATTCTTTTATGTTGATTGCATATTTTCTTTGTAAATAAGTATCATTATTCAAAAATAAATGAGCTCTACATAACTAAGCGAAGAGAAAAATGGTCTATGCACTAGGTCCCTATGCATTGATCGTAGGATACCTATTGGCACAAAACCAAAATTCATATATAATGCAATAATCAATTGGCATAAATGCAATGCATAATTGTATTAGCGTCCATGACCAGAATTGGCTAATGGAGGCCAAGATCGAGCATAATTTATGTTTCTATTAGTTTATCGGCTTGTCAATATTTAGGTCCCCACATGTCCGCTGTACCATTAAGGGACGGGATAACAAGTGGAGTCCCCACTTGCCCTGAATCTAGTCAGTGCAGTTGTGTTTCACTAACACCTTCCAGTTGTGAATCATGAGTCTACATGTTCTGTTGTTGATGATGTGATTCATGTTATTTGACTAATGTTGTTGTTCCCCTATTTTTACAATATTTTATAAATCAGTGAAAGATTTGCTAGTTTCTACAATTTTTTATAATGAAGTTAAATATTTGCCAAGATTTTACAATATCTTATGACTTAGTGAAAGATTCGCCAAGTTTTTACAATATCTTATAACCTAGTAAAAAATTCGCCACAACATTATATAATAAAATCAAAGATTCGCCAATTTTTTTATATATACATGTTATATTATTGATAAAATCACCTTCAAATTTTTCTATATATCTCAGAGATTCGTCCATTTTTTATACATATAAATTTAGGGGGTTCTTAAAATCATCAGATTCGTGACATAGGTACTAGGCACAAATTTTTGAGCTAGTTTCGGGCCTAGTAGTAGACTAGTAGTTGTTCCTTTTTGTTATAGTCGTAGTTGTTGAAACATTGTCACACTTTAGATTGCAATCCCAAGTGACTCGGGAGTCAGAGTCACATCTAGATGGTTAGTTCCTAGTAGTCATCAATGATTACTCGCCATGTTGCACAACTAAGCAGTGAGTGCATGGCATGAGTGAGTAAGTGATTATAATTTATCATATTTCCAATATTTTGAATGATGAGTTGAACTTTATAAGTTACGCTTCTTTCAAAATGTTGGTATAAATTATGGGGTAAAATTCAAATTTAAAATTTAAAATTGGAGGACAATTTTTACTTTACACTTCTGAGAAGGGCTAGAACCCTTTGGAAAGGGCTGTGAAGGGTTCAATTTTGAACGCTGAATTTTGGCTTCTCCCCACACAAATGCCAGAAAGCCGTTGGATTTTCTCATATCTCATCGAACCGCACTCCAGCATTTAGATGGATAGAAGCTCCCGTGGCTTAATAAGTTTCGCCTTAGTTGCACTACCGCATCCCAACAACAGATGGAAATGTGTTCATTGTTCATCTGCACTAACGCTCCACAGCCCCAGTGCATTCATTAAAACAAACGACATGCAATCTGTACATCAAAATTTAGCTATTCCTTTGATCTACGTCATAGTTTTCGAAAATTCAAAATGCCAACACCTACGAGATTTATATATTTTCCATATTCCAAATCAACAGAGCTACTGATGCGACATACTTGTATTGTATCGAGACGCAAACAAAACAGTACTTAAAACAGTATCCCGTATTGTATATTTTTTTGTGTACTGTAATGTAGCGACAAGACTAACGGTGCGACATATTTTGTGGTTCACTAATATTCTTGAACGTCGCAATCGCTAAGCACGCCAAAATTTACTTCTGTTTTTTAAATGTCGTTATTTTATCTTGTGGGTTCGTCGACTTCGAATATCCATACAAATTTATTTATCATGTGTCTCAATTAGAATTCCAGTAATTTTCCACATACAAGTTTCATACCTATTCGGTTACCAACACAGATATGTAATTCATTGTACCACACATTAGGTATAAATAAAATCATGGAAGTTATTGTATCATACATTAAAATCATAACTGGTTCATTTAACAGTTACAATTGTTTTGGGTTTTTAACTGTCATAATGACTGTTAAAATTTGTTTTAGTTTTTAAAAGTCATAATTGGTTTTAATAGTTACAATTGCGTTTGGCTTTTAACTGTCATAATTGGTTCCTTTTCTAAATATTCATATAAATTATTGATCAGGTATCTCAATTGTTTTTATTTGTTAGTGATGGCCGTTTCCATTAAAACGATTTTGTTTAGAAAATTTAATCTCTTTTTAATTTATACATTCTAAAAATTAAATTACAAAACTAATTTGTTTTATTTAAAGAATTAATTTTAATAACATGAATATTCAAATTTAATCTTCCTTTTCTCCATTGACATGATTCACTTTAAAACCCCATGAATAATTATAAATAAATAAAATAATGAAAAAATACATTACAAATTTATATTAAATGTTTTGTTAGTAATAAATATATAAGAATGGTGTAAGTTACCAAATAAAAAACTTCTATATAATGTTACCCTAGAAATTACATAAACATGCTATATAAAAATGATAATTCTTTGATAGCTTTGGAAGGAAATTATTTCAAAATTTTAATTTGAAAGATGAGAAGTATTTCTTGGTACTAATTAGCTCGAGCAAGAAAATTAATATAGTCAAGATTAGAACGAACTCTCATGAACTCCATAATGACAAAACTAATTGGTATAGTCCTAAAACTCCATGGGTTGAAAGGGTTTTCCACCTTTAAGACTCTATGAGTATGAAAATCACTTTCTCTTAGAGTGTACATTAGGTGGGAATTTCATAGTATTTCGTACAATACAAACCTTTATAACCTCTTAACTTGCCAAAACTATAGTAAGTTTGAAAAGATTTTTGAGCACAGTAACAAGATTTTAATGTAAACCAAGTATTATCCTTCTTAAGGTCTCATTATGACACATATAACAGTCTAAAAGCATATGTAACGAAACTAACCATTGTCACCTTAATCCTGCTTTGAAGTGGAGTCCTCTTAGCAAAGAACCCTAATTTAACTCTACAAAAGAAACCAAACACTAAAGGGTGCCCCTTTGGAGGCTATTAGAAGCTAGTGCCTTATGGAGTCCGATCAAAGAGAGAAACAACACACCCCATGGTCTTATGAAATTGGCTAAGTATGTTAAGCAAATGTAGAGATGGAAAGTGGTCAAGCAATGAAATGTATCAATCAAGTGATCAAGCAATGAAATGTATTAATCATGAAACAAATGCTGTTCACGGGGAAGTATGTTAATGTTATATATTCAGTTTCAAGCACAAGCATGACAGAGTGTATAACTTTGTATAGTAGTGTTTTGACAAGATGATAATTCAGGCCTTCATGGAAATAAAATGCAAGTCATAACAATATACATACACCTATCATATCATTGTCTTCAATGTAAAAGTGAGTTGTATATTTATTATTAGCAGTCATATGGCTGCAATCGTTTATGCTAACAACACGCTATCAGTTTTACGCATTATTAATTCGACGATGTTAGAATTCAGGCTTCTTTAACGTAAGGTAAAATCAGCGAGCGTGTAAAGATATAGCAGTGAATGTTTACGTTTCAGTGCGCATAGGGTGGTTGCCACTACAAAGGGCAGCCTCCGAGCCGAGACGAGGATCAAGAAGACAGCCCGAGAGGAAGGAGGAAGCGTCGCGCGCGAGTGAGTGGAAGGGCAGCCGGGTTAAGGCAGTGAATGGGAATGTATTGGCGAAGAGGAGCAGGCCAACGAGGATGGAATGTAGGTGGCGGGTGGACCGAGGATGTGCAGGGACCGTTGCAATGGAATAACAACACAGGAGTAAATGGAAGGTGTGCACTAGCGTGAAAGGTGACTGAGATGAAGGCGTAGAAACTGCAGGCACGCCTAAGAGAAGGGATTGGAAGGAGGGTGAAGGCCGAGGGAGGTGGACGAGCAGCTCAAGAGGTGAGATTGTGGATAAGCTGAGATGAATGTTGAGGGATGTGCCGAGAATGGAGAGTATCGTGGGTGATGGCAGGGCAGCATAGCTGCCAGTGGGTGGTGGATAGCTGCGTGGGAATGAGGGCATCTAAGGAGGGAGGACACGCCTTGGGTAGCATCTGCGAGCTGCGGGCTGTAGATGGGGGATTCAACGTGGAAGATAGCTACGCGGGTATCGAGGGCGGACGAAAATTTTAGGGAGGTTTCGTGGACTGTAGAAGAGGACCAAGTGCTAACCAGGGAAGTTTGGGCCGGCTGTGGAGGTCTACTGCAAATAGAAAGGGGGTAGCAAGGGGAGCTTAGGCAGTCCGCTAAGGCTTACAATGGCCTCTAGGGAGACAAGGTGGAAAAAAAGGCTAGAGAATGTAAGAAAGGGCCTCATGAGGGCAGCCACTAGGGTACTGAGGATTAGGAGGATTAGGAGAGGATTTCGACTTAACCTAAATTCCCCTAAACTAACTAAAAAACTAACCTAAACACGAACCTAAGAACTAAACGAAAACCTAGATAGACTAACTTAAGACTAACTCTAGACAAGGTTTTGCAAGAGAATTTTGTGAGGACTTAGGGAAAACCCTAGGACAAGCTCTACCTAACCTAGGGTTTCTTGGGAGGATAGCTAACCTAATGGAGAAGAGTCCTAGGTTAAGCAACTAACCTAAGGAAAACTAAGGACAAACCCTAGGACACTCTCACGGGAAGATGTGATGTGCCACTGTTTGTTGAGGTGACGCTAAGAAAAGCTAGAGGCCTATCCCAGGGAAAAGTGCAGCTCTAAGGCTACCACTAAGACTCAGACAACCACATCCACCAACATCCAACAAAAAGGTAAGAAGCCTAACTTGCTTGTGCTTGTGTTCATCAAACAAATCGAAGCATCACCAAAAGTAGAGTTTCACCAAAAGAATTATAGGAAAAATAGTTTGCATTAACCATATAACATCTTCAAGAGGAGTGCATCCATCTAGAGAAACCCTAAGAAGGGTAAAGTGATTTATCCCATAAGTTATAATTTAAAATAAAAGTGAGGAGATCTATTTATAAGATCTCACACTTACTTTTACAAATAAAATTCAGGCTCACATGCCTTAAAACATGTAAATTCACAATTATTAAATGTTAACTTAAAATTAAAAGAAAATAATAATAAAATATAGACTAAGGTAGGCTACTTAGGGGTATTTGCATCATGAAGTGCTAAAACATGCTTAAATAAGCAGATCATTCTGAAGGAAAGGCTAGAGCAGGCTCGAGGGAGGATGTTATGCCCCATCTAACCCCTATAATACTATAAAATCACTCAACGCCCTCCTCAAAGCACGAAAACGACCTGCGTGGAGGATACCTTCCCATGAGGAAAGAAAGCCACAGAGAGCAAGGACCCACTCATTGAAGGGTCAGGAGGGTGTATGAAGTGGTCGTGACTAAATAATGGAGTCTCATGGTTGAAACAGATGCCACCAGAGAGTGCAAGAAGGGAATGGAGCCATTATACCAAGTAGTCAACCTTGAGGGGCTCCATACACCAAACCTAAGGTTTAAAACCTCTTTAAAGGGTCGTGAGCAATGCCATTAAGCCATAGTACCCTTAAAGGAGGACCAAAGGGTCCATCCATGATCACCATCACTCAATAACACCCCCCTTGGTCGAAACAATTGGTCATCTCTCCGTAGGGTACACCTGAAGGTGCGCTAGGTACAACTACAACGTAACACTAGCTCAAACTTCGGGATGAGTCCTCTTCCAAGGAGTGCTCAAGAGCTTGTGAATATACTCGTACATATAAGCCTACATACATTACAAATTCCTGAGACATTAAAAGCGTCTAGAGGAAGACACTTCTGTTTTTCCTTATTCACAAAATGAGGGAAACAAACTAAGAAGATTGAAAACTAACTAGAAAATGAAAAGACGTCAAATGCAATGCACAAAAATATGCCTAATGCAACTAACCTGACCTAAAACTAGTATCCAAAATAGGTTAAGTTAAATCATACCACCAATGTAACCATTTGAGTATGTAATTCATACCTTTCATCTTACCTTTGTCCTTCACTGCAATCCAAGATAATACCTCATTGATAATATGTTGAGTTTGTACCATGATCTTTATCTTGATGGGTGTAAGAAACAAGACCTTCTTAAGAACTTGGAGAACATGAAACTGGTTCCATGGAGAAGCATCACTTTGAAAAGCTTTGTTGATCCATTCTTTTAGTGGACTTATTTATGGGATACCTCCATCATACATATCTTTACATTTTTTTTCCCTCAAACTTTCCCATGAATCCTGAACTTGGGAGATTGTACGTGGAGTAGTACTTTGTAAATCTTCACATGTGAGAAGCAACCTGTCCCTACATTTACTTAGAATTCTCATTGTACATACATGTATATTGCTTATCTTTTCCATAATCATGTTAGTAACCCTAATAATCCTTGAAATTTTGAAATTGTCAACAATATAATCCATACCTTCATGCTTCAAATGAAAAGCTAAACAATAAATATTATGAGACTGAGGGATGAAATTCATAGTCATCCACCTACCTTCCTTGGTTTTGTTGAGATGTATCATTAAGGGCTTGTCAATGTAGGGTAAAACGAGCTGAACAACTTCTTCTATGCTTCATGAGGGGCACCACTGAGGGTGATAAATTAGGCTCATCATATGTTGAATATATGCAAAAGAATCCTTTGTGCTACAAGATTCCCTGCTGAAGGATGAGTATGATGGTGACATCATGGAATAATTACCACAATCATGAGGTTCCAAGTCTTTGAACTTTTCATCATAATGGTCGATCTCGATATAACAACTATCTGCAAAGTTTGGTGTTGTTTCATATTCAATTATGGTGGAAAAATGGTTGGGACATTCTTCGTCATTAACCTCATAAGGGGAACGAATGATCATATCTTTTTCAATAGGGTCTTCACAAGTAACGTCTTCAACACCCCTGTTGGAAGTGACTCGGAGTTCCTCGTCCCAAATAGTGTCAAGTTCTCGCTCTTCCTGAGTAACTTCATCACGACGCTCTTCCTCACTGCAACATATGGAGACAATGCTACCTACTGTCGAGGAATCATAGGTAGGTGGACCCATAAATTTCCAGTAACCATCGTCCTCATAATTCCCATCATTATGTTCCCAAAGATCAAATAGTTCATAAGAAGCTTCTGCATGTTGGAAATGAGAATGTGTCCAATCTTTCTATTCTTCAACTCCTTCAAATAGGACTTCTAGATCATCGTATATAGGAATATCATCATATTCACCTGCTTGGAGAGCTTCCTCTATTGTGCTTAAGATATCATCTGTTAGAATTGGAACAATGGATGCTTCAAACTGATCTTTTTTTTGGGATTGCTTACTGAACAAGTCCTTCACATGCTTGACACGAGGTATCCATTCGTCATGGCACTGTGAATCCCAATGGTTACATAATGTTTCCACCAATTCTGCAAATGATGATATCATTCCTTTATCTAGTTCCACGAACCAAGGCCCACCAATTCTGCAAATGATGATATCATTCCTTTATTTAGGCCCACCAATTCTGCAAATGATGATATCATTCATTTCTCTAGAAAATGGCGGCGAAAGATAGATTGGAGGGAGATTTTGCTAGGGTGAAAATATTTTTTTTCATTTTCCTCATTAATATACGGGAGGCTATTCATTTTGGATTTTTTTTTCTAATAAATATTGGGAGAATGTATTTTAGCTAAAAAAACCCTTTCCATATAAGAAAATATCACACTAAATTTTAGTAACCCCCTTAATATAGCCCAAAGGCTATATATAGCCCCTAAAATTATCCATGGTGTGAATGACTTGGGATCAACCACTTCAAATTTTGAAACATCCCTAGAAATGACGCCAAAATGTTAAGCCTTATCAAGCTTCTTATTTATGGAATCACGAGGTAAGATATGCAAGATTAGTCCTTGACAACAATATTTCCAAAATACCCAGAAAGACTTACCTAAATTTTCTTATTGAATTTCGTTCTTGGGAGGGTGTGAATGACTCTAGATCGAGAGCTTCAAATTTTGAAATGATCATTAGCACTGACGCCAAAATTTTATCGGAGGAAATGGAAGGTATAGCCGCCAACAAGCATATGTGAGACAAGTAACCACTATCACCTTACTAGCTTATCCTAATTTCTTTGGAAGTTGAAGCCTCCTAGGGAAGACCCCTAATTTGACTCTACAAAAGACACCAAACACTAAAGCGTGCCCCTTTCGGGGTTATTAGAATCCAGTGCCTTGTGGAGTGAGATTAAAGAGAGAAATAACACACCGCATGGCCTTATGAAATTGGGTAAGTATGTTAAGAAAACGACGAGATGTCAAGTGATCAAGCAATGAAATGTATTAATCATGAAACTAATACTATAATTCATGGGGGAGTATGTTAATGTTATATATTTAGTTTCAAGCACAAACATGACATACTGTATAAGTTTGTATGGTAGTTTTTTGACAAGTTGATAATTCAAGCCTTCGTGGAAATAGAACACAAGTCATAACAATATACATACACCTATCATATCACTGTCTTCAATGTAAAAGTGAGTTGTATATTTATTACTAGCAACATTTATCGGAGTAAGCTACAGACGCGACGATTTTGCCCAGCAGCCATCGTCGTGCTGGCTCTTCGACCATTGGTGAACCCTTCTCTCTGTCCTCGGTAGCCCGTTCCACCCCTGTCGCTGTTACACCCTCCGTCGTTACCCTCCTCCCTTGGTCATCTCCTATCTCCTTCATCGTTTCCTCCTTTCCACGCCATGCCATTACATCACCACCTACTCCCTCCCACCACTGCACCATCATTCAAACTCCAACCCCTGCACCTACAATGATCCTGCTCTTCCTGCTTCAAACTCCAACCCCTACACCTCCAATGATCCCTCTCTTCCATTATCTTCAATGATTGTCGTCTAGCCTTCAGAAAACTAAACAGATCTTTAAAATCCTTATGTGTGGTGGATTTTATTAAATTGTTTGCTCAGGTAGCTTTTTTTTTACAGGTAGCTTGACGCGGGACTCCTGCAAAGCCTGATTTCATCCTCGACAGGGTGGATACCGGTCAACAATCACTTCCTTCTTCAATGAAGTAAGCATTATGCCATCGAATCCGTGGTTTTTTTTGTAGATGTATGTGCCCAACTCCTGTCTGCCAAAATGTTTATAGCTTTCTTTATGTGATTTGCATTATTGGCACCACATAGATACTCGTGTAGCATCTGAGGATGATACTCTAAAATATGTCCAATATAAGAAGAACAAAAAAAGCAACAATAATTGACCTTCTACAGTAATCACTTGCCATGGCTAATGGCAACAGTACCCTTACATGGCAAACTCCAGATTGGAAAGTATGCTCCACACATTAGGCTTAATAATATCTTCAAATAAAAATTATGGTTAGAGAATATAATCATGAACAACTTTATGCAATCACCTGTGAATATCAAATATATGGTAAGTGATTACTGTCGAAGGTCAATTAACCCAAATAATGGGCTTATCTCTCCTTTTATGAAAAAAGGGGCTTATCTTTCCTTTTATGAAAAAAGGGGCTTATCTCTCCATCAAACATATAACTTCAAATCGTCTTTTCAGACTCTCCATCTAAAATAGTATTTTGTTGTTTCTCGCTTTTTCTTATAGATTTCACTATCAATGCCCTTAACCGTATAGCTATATTCTATGATTTTCTATGGTTAAGAATGCGTTGCTGCTATTATTAAAAATTGAGCACTTAAGACATTCTGAAATTGACAACCCAATAAAATCAGCACCCAAGCATTTAGGCAGCTTGATACCTCCAAATTCCATTGTTATCTACACCAAAGAATCCAATGAGATAGACATCTCGGCCTCACCTTTTTTTAGACAAGCAGGGTTTTATTTTCTCCCATTATACCAAGGTCTACAATGGGGATGCCAAAGTGCATTCCGATTGTTTGCCAATTTACATGCATTGAATGTAAAAACAAACATTACTTGATCAATATGTCATTCATATATTTTTAATAATGTAACAAGGATGATTGAAAAACACACCTTCATGTAGAGCATCATAGATTTCCTCTCTTGTCACAGTNGGGGGGGGGGGGGGGGGGGGGGGGGGGGGTGGAACTGAACATTTGGCTGCTTCACTTTTCACCATATTGGAAGTAGTGCAACCAAACAGAGACTTAATCATTTCTTCATCCAACCTGTTCATTCCAATTCACTAGATAAAGTAATCCATGCTAAATCATAGAAATATTGTAGTTTGTAAATGAGGAAAATATTAACAAATGGGAATGCATTTAATCTTGAAAAAAACTAATCCTCTGCATCCCCAAAAAATGGTTAGATTATCCAAGCCTCGATATTCACCGATATTGAGGTGATCTAGTCATAACTATAGCTAATCATGTTTGCTTTTGAGCTCGGAACATTTATCAAGATTAAGCTCATGTACCCATCAACTAAATACACATCCAATTTCAATAGTAAAGTACTTCCTACTTTGATGGCTCACTCTGCAGTAAAATTCATTGCTTGGTTGGAAAACTGAATTATTGTAGCCTCCACTAGGGTTCAAGTCTCACCATTGACATGATGTACAAGCTTTAGGGATTGTGCCGGATTATGAAACCTTGAGGCTAAACTTACTTGAAATGACATGACATTGTATTTTTGTTAATTGGTAGGTTTTCCTTTTTATAAACTGATGCTCCGATAACGATTTTGGAGCATATTTTTTAATCCAAGAGATTCTCATGTTTCATTATGATGTTTGATGTTCATGTGGTATAATAGGTCTTGAACCAGTGGTAGGCGTATTCCCACCATCTATTTGCCACCAGTCAACAATTCATTTGCATATGGGATTTGTTCAAATTTCAAAATTACTATATAATGAAGATATTCTTTTGGGTCTAAATAGAGATTGTTTGATGACTAGTGACTAGTCAAACTGTTGAATAGTATATTGTTGAATCAAAAAATCTATCCATTAAGCTCGAGTCATGTGGCTCAAATGAGACACATTGATATTTATTAGGGGACTTCATTCATCTACATAGGGAAACGGACCTCCAAAACATACCCTCCTTGGAATTTTCTTACCAATTTTACTTGAAAATGAAAGCTAAATTGCAGAAGGCCACAACGGGAGAAATCTCAACAGAAGAAGCTCTAAGACAAACCTTTTCATGCTCTTTCCGCTATATAGAAAAGAAATATATTTTTCTAAATTTCAGTACATACCCAAGCCACATGGCAAGGGGCACATAAAATAAATGTAAGAGGTGAACTCACCAGAAGAAGATATTTAGTCTACAGTAGTCTCTAGTCCTAGCTTTCCTAGTTTGCAACTAGTGACAATGTAACACTATTCACACAATTGTTTGGATTAAGGACTGATAGGTACTCTACATAATTTTAATGATAGGATGAAGTATATTTAACTTGGTTGGGTGAACTTGTGAAGACAAATAGCCAACCTAATAGGTTGGAAGAATTTGCAGCACCAACTCTCTTATAGAATCCTTAAATGTTGCAGAGTGTGATGTGACACCACCTGATTGCTTGATCTTCCCCTTGTTACGCAATACCAACATGATCTACAACTAGGTTATAACACCTGTCATGACATATCCAAACATAGCAAGAAATATAATTTTTTATATGTTATTAAAAAATAGTAAATACACTCTTTTCTGGGAAGGCATCTCTAATGTTTGCCAATGCTATAGTTGAAAGTCGTTTCCTCTTTGTATCATAAGGGATGCTTACAAACCAACTTGTAATGTGAAAATTTATCTGTTGAAGTAATAAATCACCTTGTTGGATTCCTACCAGATCAAGGCGTTCTAGTTGGTCACTCCTAGATTAATGCAATACCTTGTTCCTTCATAACTGCAACATGTGTATTCACACATGGAAGTGGCTCCCACATCAAGGTTTCTTTGCTGGCCTCAATCAGTACAATTAATAATTATAGGATAGGGAAAGTACTTGCTTGTTGCCCCCAGATAATGTATACAGATTATGTCAAAGAAAATGAGGTTTTAAGAATGTCTCTAACATGGGCTACAATATTCATGTTCTAATTCGCACAGCATCCATAATCCCCTGAATGCTGAAGGAGGAATATAAAGATAAACTACTAGGTCAAGAGCCTTTTGCATCATGGGGACTTTGATGGCTTCTATCAAACTAAGGTAACAACTACAGGATAGGCAAGCAGTTGCCTCTTCCCATGGGATTGAGTCTACAAATGATCTTAGAGAAAAATGGGTATTAGGAAGGTTGCATGCATTGACAACTATAGCCCTGTTATTCTTAGAACATGGGTGTTGATCTTAGTGACAAAATATTGACTTGGGTTTCACACATTTACAAGGAGATTTGAGTTGCACCTCCTATTATTCTATTACAGATCTATCCTAATTGCAGATGTTTATCATTAGTTCTCTTGATTACATGTTTTTTCTTTCCACAGATATCATTTATGATTTGATATACTTTATCCTTTCACAAAGAGAGGCAACTTAGAACTACACAACTGTTACTCTGTGATTTTTTATTGCACATGTATCGGTTTTTTAGCTAAGAAAAAAAGCCTTTATATTATAAAAAAAATCACCAAAGGTGGTGTAGTTACATTTTTCTGTTACATCGTTTTATGGATTTTCCCTTCTAATACTGTTTTCCTATCTCTGCTCATTTAACACATATTTCATTAAATTTGGAAATATTCTATTACAAGGACTTCATACACATTGAGTTTTTTTTTGTAAATCTCTAAATACATATTCTATTAAATCTAGAAAAATCAACTCAAAGAACTATTCCATTAAATTTGGAAGAATTAATCCAATCAGCTATTTTCTCAATTAATATTTTTTACTTATTTCAAGTAAAACTTTAGTATTCGACCATTCAAAAGAAAATATTACATCTCAATTAGAACAAGATGGGTTAGTTCTAGAATTTAAAACTTCCGCTAGATTGAGTTCTTTCAAAATGAGGAAAGTCATAGCCTTTGAATCCTTACATAATTTCTATTAATACTATTTATAGTTTGTATTAAATGTTAAGTTGATTAAATTATTTTATGGCATAATGCCAACATTGCATTTGTTATTACAATAATTATAAACATTGTCATAGTAATTATTTTTGTCTTTGTTGAGTATGTTGTTTAATTTTTTGAAGTTGCCACCCCTCATAATCAAAACAAGAAAATATTTTATGACTTTAAAGTCTAAGTTTTACCCTTGTAATGATTAAAATAAATTATGAATTAAAATAGCAACATAATTTATTATTTTTGTTGTTGGTAGTGGTAGTGTATTAAAAACTAAGTTGATGAATGTTTACTTTATGAATAATAGATTAACATGAGAAATTTCTTACCTATAAATTTATTTAATGATATTGATGTTAGTAAAGCCTCCCTTATTTATTAATATTAATTATTTCAACAATCAAAATCAATTAAGAACTAGAATAGCATTAGTGCGGTACAATTTGTTTTTTTTCATATACAAGAGGAAAGGGGGAAACCAATTGAACTAATTATTGCAAGTGTTCATTATTTATTTATGAAATATTTGAACAATGTGTTTAATTGAAAAAAGCATATTTATATTGACAATATAGATATCTTACAATATTTATACTATCATTATTATTTTATATCATCTATTAATTTATGTTAGGGCACGGAGGAATCGAACCACCATCGTCCTCCTGGTAATGCAGGTGCTCTTCCATTGAGCTAGCACCCTTTACAACATGAGGAGAGAGGGACTATGTTAACACCTAGATTACACATTTATAATCCTCTGTGACAAATCAAAATGAAAAAAGTTTTAGACTTTGATTCTTTCAAAATGATGAAATTCTTAGACTTTGATTCCTTACATAATTTCTATTAATCTTATCTATAGTTTGAATTAAATGGTAAGTTGACTAAGTTTACGTAATGACATTAATATTGTATGTGTTACTATGATACAATAATTGAATTATAATTTGATATGGTAACTAGTACATTGTTGGTGTTGAGTTCCTATACTAGTAAAAGGTTGGCACAATTTTAGAATGACCCGTTTAAAAACTATTTAATGACATAATACAAATGTGTTTGCTACTGTAGAAATTTTAATTCTCAACATAACAAGTAATATTGTATGTGTTGAGTACCATGTTGTAATATATTAGAAGGTTGACAACATTTTACAAGTGACAAGAAAAACTATTATATATTAAGTGTTACTATGCTAAGTTTATTATTTTAATGATAAAAATCAATTATACGTTAGAATAGAAATATAATTTATTTATACTACTATTATTTATATTTTCTAATATAAGTTAAGATCAATGATTATATCACGAAAAATAGATTGTAGAATATTTTGTACATTTTATTATTAAAGTTATTTAATGACATTAATAATCAATACACTTGATAGTGGACAAGAGAAAATATTTTATGACTTAGAGTAAAATGGGTTTTATCTTAGTAATGACTAAAGTAAATTATGAATTAGAGACATAATTTATTATTATTATTGTTGGTGGTGGTGGTGTATTAAAAACTAAGTTGATGAATGTTGATTTTAAGAATAACATATTTATGTGAGAACTTTTACCTATAAATGTATTTAATGATATACTTTTGATTATCATTAATATTTATATTTATGTATTAAAACAAAAGTCATCAATATTTGACTAGTGAATTATTAATAATTTGTGTAAGAAATTTCTTACATAGTATAAAGTTATTTAACAACATATTAATATTGTGTTGTGACTATTATTAACTTATGTAGTATTAACATTAAATGTTAATACTTGGATATTAATTTTCGAGATTAAGCTATGTGAAATCTTTTCAAACCATAATGAATTTTACATTGCTCCCCCGACGATCATGCATGGAGTTCCCACATGGAATGTTGGTTTGAAAAACTCACTGACAACTTAATCCAAAAAATCATTCACAATGATGACAAACTATGAAAGCCTACACTCTGAAAATGTTACTACTTTGTCTTTGTTGAGTATAAGATATTGCATTAGTACAAAGTTCACACCACTTTAAACTCTACAGAAGAAAATATAATATTAATTAGAATGCAACAGAGTATAACAATTAAATTTATATCAATTACAATAACAAATAATAGGGAAAAGTCACTTGAAACCTTATTGCAAGTGCCTTACATTTATTCATAGAGGAAGTCTAGAAGATGTTTTAAGATTGATTATTGAATATGATTATGCACATTTGATATATTGACATGTTGAGTTTTTGTAAAAAACAAATTGAAAAGTTAAAAATTGAATGGTGTTATCTAATTCACATAAAGTACCATCACATGAATTAACATAGAAGTTGAACCAAAATTTTCATATTAGTAAATAATCTAAAATTCCTCAAAAAAAGGTTTGAAGAGAATATTTGATATACAACAAACACTGAAAAGTGTTTCTTCTAGTATATTAATAACTCGTTCAAAGAGAAAATTACATTCATGAATCATCTCCACCTAATGTCCTTATATTCAGTCAAACAAATCAATTACAACTTGTACACCACATTTATTTATCGTAGTCTTCCTGCAATCTTATTTATTTTGCATCCATGCCCAAACTCTGGTATTAACTAGAATAGATCGAAGTCATGTGTCATCAAGGTTTGGTACCCAATATTGTTCTAAAATTTTCCCTTGTATTTCACTGAATTAGGCTTCCATCAATCAACATTTACATGAAGAGTCTCACTTTCATCATTCTGGAAGATATATGAGGTGGATTTTTCCATACAAATCATCTCTCCTTCATCCTCAATTCATGATCTAACTAGCAACATCTTTCCTTTCTCAACTTCAATCATAGGATTGAAGCTTGGCCTTAGCTTGTTGCACGTGGGTCCAACATATACTAGTTCATCTGTCACATTATCAAAATCTCCATCCATAATACTTATATTACATGTAGTGCATTACGATCCGCATTAAATCTCACATGGATTAAATTGTCTTTATGATGCAATGTATTTGACGATAATGTCTAACATGAATTAAAGCTAACATGATGTTACTACTTAATGATTGATTTTTTGGATTAAGTTACGTGAAATATTTTCAGTCCACAATGAGTTTTTCATGGATCCCGTAACAAGCATGGGTGGAGTGTCCACTCAAAACTTTGGTCCAAAAAATGTTCACACAATTTAATCTAGAAAATTAATCACAATGATGACAAACAGATAAAACTTGCACACTCAAAATGTTAGTACTATATTTATTGAGTATAAGTTAATATACTAGTACAAAGTTGGCACCAGTTTAAAGTCTAGACAATAAAATATAATTATGAATTTGAATGCAACATAGTAGTACAATTAAATTTATATCAACTATAACAATGAATAATAGGGAAAATTAACTTCAAACCTTATTGCAAGTGCCTTACATTTAGTCACAAAGCAAGTCTATAAGATGTTTTAATGTGCATTCACATAAAATATCATCACATGAATTAACATTGAATTTGAACAAAAATTTTCATATATGTAGCAAATAATATAAAATTCCTCAAAAGGTAGCTTGAAGATAATATTTGATATACTACAGACATTGACAATTTTTTCTTCATGTTTATTAATTAGTCATTCAAAAAGAAAAATTACATTCATGAATCATCTCCACCTAATCTCCTTATATTTTCTCAAGCAGATCAAGTACAGCTTGAGGATGAAGATTTCCACAATTAATCATAATGACAAAGAGAGTTTATGGAATTAAATTGTGTGTTGAAACGTCCCTACGTTTCAAGTGGACACTCCACCAATCATCAAGGGAACAAAATGAAAAGTTCAAAGTGGTATTGAAGAGAGTGAGCAAAAGATAATAATAAATAAGGTAAGGGTTTTGTGCATGCATTAATAAATATAATTATGCACAATTGATATAGTGAGATGTTGTGTTGATCTAAAAGACAAATTGAAAAGTTAAATTTGAATGGTGCTATCTAATTCGCATAAAGTATCATCACATGAATTAACAATGAACTTGAAGTGAAATTTTCACATATGTAGTAAATAATATAAAATTCCTCAAAAAGTAGCTTGAAGAGTATTTATTATACCACAAACATTGAAAAAGTTTCTTCATGTATACTAAAAGTAATTCAAAAAGAAAAATTACATTCATGAATCATATCCACCTAATATTCTTATATCCACTCAAGTAGATCAAGTACAGCTTGTACACCAAATTTATTTATCTTGGTCTTCCTGCAATCTTCTTTGTTTGGCATCCATGCCAAAACTATGGTATTAATTGGAATAGATCCAAGTTCTGTGTCATCATGATTTGGTACCCAATATTGTTCTAAAAAATTTCCCTTGTATTTCCCTGAGCTAGGCTGCCACCAATCAATCTTTACATGAAGGGTCTCGTCGTCATCATCCTGGAAGATATCTGAGGTAGCTTTTTCCATCCAAATCATCTCTCCTTCATCCTCATTTCCTGATCTAACAAGCAACATCTTTAATTTCTCAACATCAATTCTAGGATCGAATGTTGGCTTTGGCTTATTGCACTTGGGTCCAACATATATCAGTTCATTTGTCACATTATCACAATCCCCGTCCATAATAATTGATATTGCATGGAGTGCATTACCATCAACGTTAACATTTTGCCTCGACTTGGGCCAAAAATCATTAGAAGAAGAATCACTTTCATCCAAGGGTGTATGGTCATTATAGATTCCATCTAATGCATCAATAACACTTTTCCAATACTCTAGTTTTTTATTCCATTTCTTTCTGACAATTGGTGAATTCTCATTCCCAATAGTCTCTTTCCACATTTTTATGTATGATGTTAGCCATTCCTTTAGTTCTTTTAAATAAACATCATTGTCTTTGGGACGTAAGAAAGATGGCTTCCATGTGGGCAATATAGGTCGACCTTCATCATCTATATTCCACAACTCAACTGGTTCTGACCACTTAATGTCTTTGATGGATTCTTTATACCTCATAACTGGAACTTCATTGAGTACAAGAAATTGAAAGTATTGGACATTAAGATGTCCAACTAGTGCATTTTCCCCCTCCTTGATGTACCCATTAAGAAAAATTTTGAAGTCATACACTTTGTCAATAAGTTTAGGTGGAAACACCTATTTTTCTTCTATTGTGCGATATGTATCCATCATCTGAGGTAAAGAATATATATCTTTACTTTTCAAGTCGGAAAAAATTCTTCTATAGGTTCCATCTATGTCTTCATGGGTGTGCCCCACAAGCAAGAACCCAACCTCAATAGTGATGAAGACACCAAGTGTAGTTAATAGTGATAGAAACATGAAAACATAACAATTCTTATTATCAGTAGCTGCATTGTCCAACTGTAACAATAAATGTGGAGGAAGAGGTTTAAAATCAATATTTTGATTTTTTGAGCTTCCATTTAAAGATAGGAAAGCATCCTTGTACACTCTACATTTTGAGCAAATAGATTTTTGAAATAATGCATTTGAAACTGTGCTTCGTGAACTTCCACTCTCATAAAGAAAATCACCATACATATCAAGGTGTGGGTCTTCAAGGTCCCTCAAGCACTTTGTAAGAGATGTGATGGTAAAATGTGATCCCATGTGTACATATGGTAGGGAGAAATGACCAAAAACTCCTATGCTATGCCCATGTGTTAGCATACATGTCAACAACAATCCCAAGTTTGTTCCTACAACAGATTTTGATTTTACACGTAATTCCTTTTAACCTAACATTTCACCCTCAACCATGTCATACTCACGAACATTAACTATGATCCCTTTGGCAATGCACATGCTTGTTCCCGTGCATTCATGTGTAAGAGAAACCTTTTTACATGTGAATGTAAGCCTTTCTTGGGGAGTATTTATTAGATGATCATGACAATGAGTTTCCAAATCTGATTCTAGCCAAATCTCATAAGATCCCAATGCACCACCTAGTGTTTTCTCAAATACTGTTAGATGTGGCAAGAGAGCATCATGTTTTAACACCTTCTCAATGTTAACCACTATGGATCATTTATTTACCATCATTCCATGCACCTTATGACCAATATTTGTATTGAATATGGAACTTTCACCCACCTTCACTCCACATTGCGAAAGATCTACCTTGTCTCCAATAGAAAATGCAGAAGAGGCATTTGCACCTATACAGCAAATTAAAAAAACTTAGTATTTGCTCAAAAAAACAAGCAATGTACTCTAAAAAACACTTAACATGTGCTTCAAGATTTTGATTTACCTTTGTTATGCCTCAAATCTATGATCTTCCATGGATGTAAGTCCCCCTCATCAACATCTTCCACAATCAAATGTGGTTCAATGACATCAATTATCAAAACCATATTTGAAGTACATTGAGCATTTCTCCACCATAATGAGTTGTAGTCTCTGTAGATTCAACCCTTTCTAGTCCAATAACTTAACCATTAATTAGGAGGTCAACATAGTCCCCTCTTGTCAAAATTATATTTTCCATTGTAACTCCTCCCAATTTTTGTAGCACATTTGAATTGTAGTTTGTAATTAAGGTTAAACCATATGAAGTGTATGTTCAAAAAAGTAACATAGTTGCAATAATTCAAATCTAGCTGAAGTTAGATTTAGTCCTTAAATCATTGTACGATGAGTGAAATCTAATGTGTTAGATTTCATAATGTAGTTTCCATCTAACACAACCACGTTGTCATCAATCATAAAATAGTTTTCCATCTAACACAACCACATTGTCATCAAATACATTACACCATGATAGAAATCTAGTTGGAGTTAGAGTTCCTCCAAACAAAATGGCACGATGAGTGAAAGATCATGTGTGTTAGGTCAATACACCATGATGAAAATCTATCTGGAATTAGTTTTCTATCTAACACAACCACATTGTCACATTGCACCGTGATGGAAATCTAGCTGAAATTAGCTTTTGACCTTAAATCGTTGCACGGTGAGTGAAATCTAATTTGTGTTAGCTTTCATAAAGTAGTTTTCCATTTAGCATAACCACATTGTCATCAATCAAAATGCACTATGTTGAAAATCTAGCTACAGTTATCTTTTGTTCTTAAAACGTTGCACAGTGAGTAAAATCTAATGTGTGTTAGCTTTCATTCTTAAAACATTGCACAGTGAGTAATAGCTAATGTGTGCTAGCTTTCGTAAGGTAGTTTTCCATCTAACACAGCCACATTGTCATCAAATACAATACACCATGATGCAAATCTAGTTGGAGTTAGCTTCCTTCTAAAAACATGGCACAATGAGTGAGAGCTAATGTGTGTTAGCTTTCATAAGGTAGTTTTTCATCTAACACAACCAAATCGTCATCGATCACATTGCACCGTGATGGAAATCTAGCCGGAGTTAGCTTTCATCCTTAAATCATTGCATGGTGAATGAAATCTAATGTGTGCTAGCTTTCATAATGTATTTTTCTATCTAGCAAACCACATTGTCCTCAATCACAATGCACCAGATGGAAATCTAGCTAGAGTTAGTTTTCATTCTTAAAACATTGCATGGTGATTAAAGTTAATGTATGTTATCTTTCATAAGGTATTTTTCCATCTAACAGAGCCACATTGTTATCAAATACATTACACCATGATGGAAATCTAGCTGGAGTTATTTTTCCTTCTAACAACATGGCACTATAAGGGAAAACTTATGTGTGTTACCTCATTACACCATGATAGAAATATAGTTGGAGTTAGCTTTCATTTCAACAACATGATACGTTGAGTGAAAGATAATGTGTGTTAACTTTCATAAGGTAATTTTCCATGTAACACAACCACATTGTCATCAATCACATTGCACTGTGTTGGAAATCTAGCTAGAGTTAGCTTTCATCCTTAAATCACTGCACGGTGAGTGAAATTTAATGTGTGTAAGTTTTCTAGTGTACTTTTCTATATAGCACAACCACATTATCATCAATCACAATGCACCATGATAGAAATCTAGCTAGAATTATCTTTCGTTCTTAAAACATTGCACAGTGAGTAAAACTAATGTTTGTTAGCCTTCATAGGGTAGCTTTCCATCTAACACAAGCACAGTTTCATCAAATACATTACACCGTGATGGAATTATAGTTGGAGTTAGTTTTCCTTCTAACAACATGGCACTATAAGGAAAATTTTATGTGTGTTAGCTCAGTACACCATGATGGAAATCTAACTGGAGTTAGCTTTCCTTTTAACAGCATGGCACAATGAGAGAAAGCTAATGTGTATTAACTTTCATAAGGTAGTTTTCCATGTAACACAACCACATTGTCATCAATCACATTGCGTTGTGTTGGAAATCTCAATGAATTTAGCTTTTATCCTTAAATCATTGCATGGTGAGTGAAACCTAATGTGTGTAAGCTTTCATAGTGTAGTTTTTCATCTAGCACAACCACATTGTCATCAATCACAATGCACCATGATGGAAATCTATTGGAGTTAGTTTTTGTCCTTAAAACATTGCACGGTGAGTAAAACTTAATGTTTGTTAGATTTTATAAAGTAGTTATCTATCTAATACAGCTACATTGTCATCAAATACATGACACCATGATGGAAATCTAACTAAAGTTAGCTTTCCTTCTAACATGGCACTATGAGTGAAAGCTTATGTGTGTTAGCTCATTACACCATTATGAAAATATAACTGGAGTTAGATTTCTTTTTAACAACATGGCAGGATGAGTGAAATCTAATGTGTGCTAGCTTTTATAAGGTATCTTTCTATCTAACACAACCACATTATCGCATTGCACCGTGAGGGAAATCTAGCTAGAGTTAGCTTTCAATCTTAAATCATTGCACGGTGAGTGAAATCTGATGTGTGTTAGCTTTCAAAATGTAGTTTTTCATTTAGCACAACGACGTTGTCATCAATCAAAATGCACCATGTTGGAAATCTAGATAGAGTTAGCTTTCATTCTTAAAACGTTGCATGATGAGTAATAGATAATTAGTGTTAGCTTTCGTAAGTTATTTTTTCATCTAACATAGCCACATTGTCATCAAATGCATTACACCAAGATGAAAATCTAGCTAGAGTTAGCTTTCTTTCTAATAACATGGAACGATTAGTGAAAGTTAATGTGTGTTAGCTTTCATAAGGTAGTTTCCATCTAACACAACCACATCGTCATCAACCACATTACACCGTGATGGAAATCTAGTTGGAGTTATCTTTCGTCCTTAAATCATTGCATGATGAGTGAAATCTAATATGTGTTAGCTTTCATAATGTAGTTTTCCATCTAGCACAACCACATTGTCATCAATCATAATGCACTATGATGGAAATTTAGCTAGAGTTAGCTTTCGTTCTTAAAACATTGCACGGTCACTAAAGCTAATGTCTGTTAGCTTTAATAAGGTAGTTTTTCATCTAACACAGCCAAATTGTTATCAAATACATTACACCATGGTGAAAATCTATCCGGAGTTAGCTTTCCTTCTAACAGCATGGCACTATAAGAGAAAGTTTATGTGTGTTAGCTTATTACACCATGATGAAAATCTAGCTGTAGTTAGCTTTTCTTTTAACAACATGGCACGATGAGTGAAATCTAATGTGTATTAGCTTTCATAAGATAGGTTTCCATGTAACACAACCACATTGTCATCAAGCACATTGCACCGTGTTGGAAATATAGATGGAGTTAGCTTTCATCCTTAAACTGTTGCACAATGAGTGCAATCTAATGTGTGTAAGCTTTCATAGTGTATTTTCCCATCAAGCACAACTACATTATCATCAATCACAATGCACCATGATGGAAATATAGCTGGAGTTAGCTTTCATTCTTAAAAATTTGCAGGGTGAATAAAGATATTGTATCTTAGCCTTCATAAGGTAGTTTTCCATCCAACAGAGCCTCATTGTCATCAAATACATTACACCATGATGGAAATCTAGCTGGAGTTATCTTTCATTCTAACAACATGGCACTATAAGGGAAATCTTATGTGTGTTAGCTCATTACATCATGATGAAAATCTAGCTGGAGTTAGCATTCCTTTTAACAGCATGGAACGATGAGTGAAAGCTAATGTGTGTTAATTTTGATAAGGTATTTTTCCATGTAACAAAACTACATTGCCATCAATCACATTGCATTGTGTTGCAAATTTAGCTGAAGTTAGCTTTCATCCTTAAATCGTTGCACTGTGAGTGAAATCTAATGTGTGTAAGTTTTCATAGTATAGTTTTTTTATCTAGCACAACCACATTGTCATCAATCACAATGCACCATGATGGTACTCTAGCTGTCATTAGCTTTCATTCTTAAAACCTTGCACAGTGAGTAAAAGCTAATGTGTGTTAGCTTTCATAAAGTAGCTTTCCATCTAACACTGCCACATTGTCATCAAATACATTACACCATGATGGAAATCTGACTGGAGTTAGCTTTCCTTCTAACATGGCACTATGAGTGAAAGCTTATGTGTGTTAGCTCATTACACCATTAGGAAAATATAGCTTGAGTTAGCTTTCTTTTTAACATGGCACAATGAGTGAAAGCTAATGTGTGTCAGCTTTCATAAGGTAGTTTTCCATCTAACACAACCACATTGTCAAATTCTACTGTGATGGAAATCTAACTGGAGTTAGCTTTCAACCTTAAATCGTTGCACGGTGAGTGAAATCTAATATGTGTTATCTTTCATAATGTAGTTTTCCATTTAGCATAACCACATTGTCATCAATCAAAATGCACCATGTTGGAAATCTATCTAGAGTTAGCTTTCATTCTTAAAACGTCGCACGGTGAGTAATAGCTAATGTGTATTAGCTTTCGTAAGGTAGTTTTCTGTCTAACACAACCACATTATCATCAAATACATTACACCATGATGGAAATCTAGTTGGAGTTAGATTTTCTTTTAACAACATGGCACGATGAGTGAAAGCTAATATGTGTTAGCTTTCATAAGGTAGTTTTCCATCTAACACAACCACATCGTCATCAATCGCATTCCACCGTGATGGAAATCTAACTGGAGTTAGCTTTCGTCCTTAAATCATTGCACACTGAGTGAAATCTAATGTGTGTTAGCATTCATAATTTAGTTTTCCATCTAGCACAACCACATTGTCATCAATCACAATGCACCATGATGGAGATCTAGCTAGAGTTAGCTTTGTTTCTTAAGACATTGCACAGTGAGTAAAGCTAATGTTTGTTAGCCTTCATAAGGTAGTTTTACATCTAACACGGTCACATTGTCATCAAATACATTACAACATGATGGAAATCTAGCTGGAGTTAGCTTTCCTTCTAACAACACGGAACTATAAGGAAAATCGTATATGTGTTAGCTCATTACACCATGATATAAATCTAGATGGAGTTAGCTTTCATTTTAACAACATGGCACGATGAGTGAAAGCTAATATGTGTTAGTTTTCATAAGGTAGTTTTCCATGTAAACAACCACATTGTCATCAATCATATTGAGCCGTGTTGGAAATCTAGCTGAAGTTAGCTTTCATCCTTAAATCATTGCACGGTGAATGAAATCTAATGTGTGTAAGATTTCATAGTGTAGTTTTCCATCTAGCACGACAACATTGTCATCAATCATAATGCACCATGATTAAAATCTAGCTGAAGTTAGCTTTTGTTCTTAAAACATTGCACGATGAGTAAAAGCTAATGTGTGTTAGCTTTCATAAGGTATCTTTCCATCTAACACTGCCACATTGTCATCAAATACATTAAGCCACGATGAAAATCTAGCTGGAGTTATATTTCCTTCTAACATGGCACTACGAGTGAAAGCTTATGTGTGTTAACTCGTTACACCATTATGAAAAGATTATGTGTGTTAGCTCTTTGAAATAGGGTGCAAAAAAAATCTCATTGAATTCATGGTTTTGTTTTGGTCTCACTGCAATGGTATACAAGGTAAGAAACCTCAACATAATACTCTGCAAGTCCAACCTAAACTCCTACCACCAAAATGAATGACCAAAACCATTACATTAAACTTTGACATGTTGGCAATTATACCCTTGACAGTGGATGTGTGTGGATCCATCCGTATCTCACCAATATTCATCATTGTTAGTATCATTGTTTTGATGATGATTTTCATCGTCATCATCATGGCATCATCATCATTTTCATCATCCTTATCCTTGTCATTGTCATGGTAATGATAACGCTTGGAACTAAAACTAGTAGAATTAAACAGGTTTGGAGTCTAGCCAATTCTCATTCTAAATGAAGATTGCAAGCCAAGACAGAGGAAAAAAATGTTATAGAAACTAGATTCACTTACACAATATTCTATACTCATTGGAGTTGTTGTAATACATCATTCTCCTATTTTAAAAGAATCATTAAAACATAGTCAAAGCCAATCCATCATTATATTTTTCTTGAAGTAGATTTTCCAGGGTCAATATGTGTTAAAAACTGTTTGTCAATTAGTGAAGAATTTATAGAGTTTAAGAAAATATTGGATAATATTTATGTTGATAAATAATAGTGATCCTTTCTCATAATAATGTACACTCTACAACCTACAACCTTACATATTATCTAGTTTCATATCATCTCCCACCACTATCCACTATGAATATAGGGGATGAATTCCCCAACCGCTCTGTATTTTAGTTTAAGATAAAGTTTTGTATCTTAGTTGTGAGGATCAATCCTCGGTGATTAAAGAAAGATTGGAACTTAGATCCCTAGATTCATGGTGGGGATGGTTGAATAATATGGTGGGAAATCTCTAAATGCTCGACACAAATCAAACTCACTCTACTAAGAAAATAACAATAATGGGTCAGAGATCCAATTAAAAAAAAAGTATTGTGGATAGGCTCTTGGACTTACATCATTGACATGCCCTTTAAGGTTACAATGCGAAAGGACACCTAATCAAGCTCCTAATACCACAATACCTCTAGATATGGTACTTTTCTATGGGGACTATACTATTCCACTCTAGTCCTTAGTGCCTCCAATTGTTATATATATGGTTTCTTGTAAAAATAAATTGTAAAAGATTAGGGCTTGGCTGAGCCCAATCTTTACATTTATTGTCTTTGCAAGTCCACCATATCCAACCACAACTCATAACCAAATCTAGTGTTGAAAGAGTTCATCTCATGGCCACTATGGTATATAATGTGCACAATGTGTTGATATATGTATGTAAACAAAAGTTTAGACATTCCCATAATCAATGTGGGATAGAGATATAAAGGGCGTCAAAGGCAATATGAAGCCTAAATATTAATGTGCATCCAAAAGTAAAAAAATTGGGAGCTTGACGATAGGTTCAACAACAATGTTTTATAGATGCATCGAGAGAGGCTTTAAGGGATTATCCTCCATGTGCTCTAATCATTGATATTGTGATGGAGCATCATTCGTCAATGACCAAATCAAGTCTATGAGGCCTATACACATCCGTTGGAAATTTCATAGCTCAATTATGTTGCTCAGTTTTATATCTAGGTCTTGAGACCAATTCTCCACGTGTCCTTGAATGACTCTTTTATGCAAGTTAAAGCTCACCATAAAATCCAATCCAAGGCTCAAATTTATCTTTATGTGAATTTAATCTTGTATTTAGTTGTAGTTTTTTTGTTATGAATGGGCATGCTTCCTTTCTGAGTGAATGAAGAGCTAGTTTGGTTCTAAGTGAGTGGTTCATTTGAAAGTTGGTTCCTTTGTATGGCCTTCCAATGGCTAGGGGACACCACTATAAATAAAATAAAACAAAGGAAAAATGTCCCAACTGCACTTTTGGTTACTTCTTTAGGGTCCATGGATTCAAACCTTCCATAACCATTCATGATTTCTATATAGGTGATCTCTTTAGTCAACACTAGCCCCATGTTTCCTTTTATAGATTACTTATTTCAAAGAGAAAATTAAGCGATCACACTCAATTCCTTCTCCGTGAGCTCAAAGCCTCAAAGTTGTAGCATGCAACATTGCAATGTGCATTGCCAAGTCATGTGGTCACAAAAATACTACCTTGATTTCACATTTTTTGCAAAGCTAACTTTTGTCTCACATGGATATTGGAGTGAGGAGCATTCTACGTTGTGCGTCATATTTTACATTATTGTTGTATTATAAGAGGGTGTTCTATTTTATATTAGGAGGTCGAGCTGAAAGTCATCAGTCTAATTGTTGTTCCAAAATAGCATAGAGGTATTTCCTTAGTTGTGCCTCCTTGCATGAATGATAGCTAAGCTAACAACCAAGTGATGCATGCATCCTTATCCCATGTGACTGTTGTTGCCCTCTTGCTTGCACGAGTATAAAAATAACATTGAAGCCAACTTTTAGTTAACTATGTTTTTCTCTGGGTGTCACTTCTACTTTGTGTAATGAACTGTAAGTGCCACCTAGCTACACCCTCAACTCGTGTCTTTTAATCCTTTTTAAGGCGCCCTTTTCTACAAACTCACCATGATTGAGATTTTCTTCATAATTCTTTAATGCCTTTTCATCTTTGAGCTCTAACTGTGCATATATTTCACCACGGAATGGTTTTGACATGTTTGTAAATTCCTCTCCTGACAGCCTTGAATTGTATCCCTGTATTTGTTGATTAGGATAATGAATAATTACTTGTCGCTCTATTGTTTGTCCCTGGTAAAGTTGATAAAAAATTGCTCAAGGTAATGTGCTCCATCTCTAGTCCACTCACAAGATGAATTCTACCAGTGCCCTCAACAAAGATGCCCTGTGGGTCAAGTTGTTTTATCCAAATTCAAGAGTGAGCTTATCATGGTGTTGGAGTATCAATTTGAAAAGTGGGTTGTAGTTTATCTCATTGTTTAAACAAAGAGAAATTCCATAATACATACAAGCCCAAACTAGCTTGGGACATGGAAACAAGTCTACTAATTTACTAACATCTCGAAGGTGGCCTACAAATCTGGTTCAGACTAGAGAGAGTGATACATTAGTCATTTTGTTGACCTTGAAACCTGTCAATAGTCGTCACCTTGCTCAAAGATCTAATGAGAGGATTAGGCATGCCTTTGTTTGATCATATTGGGAATGAAGTTCCTTTGACCATTGTAATCAGTCAAGATTGATATTTTGCTAGCAGGGCAGCCTAGTAATCACATTTACATATAAACATTCACCACATATTCTGCTTCACCAAGTTTTTTATGCAAAACCTAGGGAAAATAGCATATTCGTCCATACCATGGTGATCAGGGACATCTACAAGATGATATCCTTAGTAGAAACCTGATTTGTAAGATGAAACATCTGCTCCTTTTGCACATATGACAAATCACCTAATGCTTGTATCTCTAGTTATAGAGTTTTATTAAACTGGTTTTTTCTCTACCTTGTGTATTGAGTTCTACATAGGGTATTGCTAAGCCAAAAAAACCTTGTGAACCAACTCAAGTTCATGTCGTTGTACTTCTGTAAATCCATGTTCTTAACTATTGGTTGTAACTAATGATTATCACCATTCAATATGCAATGTTTGAGCATTGCATGTCTGTCTTCTTGTCTTTGTAACAACATAGGTGTGAATGTTTCCTTAAATGATAAAACATGACAAACTGCCATTAATAATGGACTTTGCAACTTAGAACTATGTCGAAAACTAACTTCATTTAAATTTGCGACAAAAAGGCTAAAAACGTGTGATACTAGCGTAGCTTCAACCATTTATGTGGAGAAATTCTTACCATCATTCCACGATAGGCATGTATGAAAAGGATTTGAAACTGACACATATTTTGACATATAAACGAGGATGGGGAGAGGGATATGTTTAGATATGTAAACTGACACATATTTAATTATTTGTTGCTCAATTCCACTTGAAAATTTTGTTTTTGTGTCTAGGAATTTAGTTGTTTTGGAATTCTCCTGTGAAAATTGTATAACTACACGGAAGCAATCTTAAACCTGTTGTGCTTATCCAAAGTTACTTGGACCTGTTTTCAGTGAGATTTTGCACTAACATTGCACTGTTTCCTACCCTATTGCAATTAGGGAATATGCATAATCCTTATTTGGAATCAAAAATTCAGAAGAGAGCATATTTAAAACAGGTTGCTGGCACAACACAGATCAGGGGGTTCATTGGCTGACAACATGGTGCCCTCAATTGAAAATAAGTAACCTAAATACTAGACTCTTTTTCCAATTTAACTTTAGCAGCATCAACCTGAGAGTACTAGACTCTTTTAACTTTTTTAGGCATTCAGACATGGCAATAGTTATGAGACCTTGAAAGATTACAAATGATAAATCACTTAAAAAGGGGAAAATAAGGGGGGTGGATGAAATGGCTAGGCATAATGTCATGAAATGGATGAATTACCTTCTTAGTTCACTAGAGTCTAACTCACCCTTTGGAATGACCCACTCATCTAAGCCAGAATTATGACAAAACCATGGTAAGCCTAAGAAATGACTCGGTGAAGCTTTTAAACCAGTCCAACCGGTGGGTTTTTTCAAAATTGGTTGGGTTATGATAACATTAGTTACGAGCCATTACCCAAGCATAAAATAAAAATACCATGGTCAAATCAACATAAGGAAACATCCCAAGTGTCAATGAGGGCAAGAAATATCACATCACTAGTGCATCAAACAACATCTCTACTAGGTACATCCAAGGAACATGAACCATCTGAGAATGCTGAAAGGATCTATGACCAATGATCTATGGAATGTCACATATCTCATCTCAAGAAAAATGTCTATGATATGATCACAGACCACAACTGATCAACATGTCACACCTTCTGATCAAGGGGTAACAATGTGTAACACTGCCAAAAGTATCTCATACCAGCTACTTATTTTTACTCTAAGAAAGCATGTCAACAAGTGTTTCTGAACCCTGTCTATATGATTCCTTTTATTTATAGGTGTATGTGGCCCCATAACTCATGCTCATATAAAATTACTAATTTTGTAACTTCCTCAAAGAGGAAGCGTAATATGCCCAATCCCAAACAGGTTTCAACATCTATACCAATTGACTCATATGGAACAAGATGAAAAATGCAATAGAAAAGACTCCAAAAGAACAAGAGTACGATACAAGTACTTGCTCAGAAATGACTGAGCTTGTATTACAAGAATGAAGCTATATGCACAAGGTGAAAAGAGTGTCCTTTATAGAGAACTGATCCATCCTAGTTGATTTCCATGTTACAAGATTGAAAGGGAATCTTACTACATCCGATAAAATGATTCCCATGAATGAGTTATGAAGCTAATTATAACTGACCTAAGCATTAAGTTCTAGCAAGAAAGGTTTTACTAATATAAAATAGAACACCCTCTTATAATACAGCAATAATGTAAAATATGATGCACAACATAGAATGCTCCTCACTCCAATATCAATGTGAGACAAAAGTTATCTTTGCAAAAAATGTGAAAGCAAGGTAGTTTGTTTATGACCACCTGACTTGGAAATGCACATTGCAATGTTTCATACTACAACATTGAGGCTTTGAGCTCATGGAGAAGGTAATTTGTAATTCTCCACTGTTAGGGCCCTCTTAAGAGGCATAAATGTTATTTGATATAAAAATTACATTATACGTCTTCAATTGATATAATGCCTTAGAGAAAAAATGATATAGTTTCACAATTTCTTCAACATACCTTGCGTGTGATCATGGCAAGCGGGATGTTCCAACGGGTAATAGCACCAATAACACCTACAGGTTGTGTATGAACCAAGGTCCAAAACAACATCAACAAAGGAAAAATAGACTTATTTTTGCAAAACTTGCGCCCAAGATTAACCCAAATACAAGATTAATCAAGATAATCAAGATTAACCCAAATACAAGAAGTGTACAACACTAATTCATTTTATTTTATGGTAGTATTAATTTGTATCTTGTTATGTTTAAATGTATTTTAATTAAGATTTAAATAAGTTTAAAGACTGCTAACATTTTGCTTTTTGTTTTTTCATATTAGTTTTTTTATTTTTATACCTGCCTTAGCAGGTATATTGTAATCGATTGCAAATCAAACTCTTTTCACTTTGTATTAGTTGTTCTCTATCAAAAAAATTAAAATCTGTTTTGTAAAGTATAACTTAGGGATTTGTAAAATATTTTTTTTAATTTTGTTAAAAAACTATTTTGTAAAGAACTTATTGGTGGATAGAAGATGATGTAAACTTTGGAATTTGGTATCTGGATTTGAGTTTACATGTGGCAACATGACATCATAATAATAAAATTAAAAAAATAAAAATTATATCCCATAGCAAGTGGTACCATCGGAGCCAGCTGTTCTGGTTTTTTTCAGACCTCGGGCCATGAGACAAGGGTGCATTAGCTTGGCAATGTCATGCACAACAACTAAATTGGAGTCGAGGTGAATGATTCTCCCGAGTCAAAGTGATATAATATGAAGCGCAAGTATGGAAAATTCGCCTGAAGCGTAGCCTTGAGATCATGTTGGTGCTCGGACACCATGAAATGGAAGACTACATTCTCGGGACAGGCAGCATGTTGGAGAATCGATAGAATTCTAGTGACCAATCTTCTCAGATAAGCAACGTCTAGCGTCATGGCTATATGCACGGTCGTGCTATCACATAGCTCTGTATCATCATCTTCTTCTTCTTGAAGTTGAGAATAGCCTGATCTCCATGATGAAGGTGCCGAGACGATGCATTCTTTACCATTTTGAAATGTTGGAGCTTCTTGGAAAACTGGCAGGGTCGACGATCGGCGTGGTATATGCAGCCGATCTAGCATAACGCTGGGAAGCTTGGTGAAACCAGGATCGTCTCTCGCATAATTATTCAATTTAAAGTTAAATTTTATGTCCTAGATGATTCTAGCAGCCACCAGGCCAGTCATGCTCAGCTGGATCGAAACCATAATGCTTGCAAATAGAAAGAAATAAAATGTTCTAGTCCTTCAAATTAGCATCTTTTCCATTAAAACGTGGTTCAGAGGCTTCGATCGGCAAACCCTAGATATGTGTCTAGACTCTATATAACCTGGAGGCACCAATGCTCTGTGTGGCTAGACATAGCCAGTATTGAGGGCAAAGAAACGGTCAGCATTCGGGATTCAAGATATTCAGGACTACATTAATAAATATCAATTTGACAGAACAACAAAGAAGACAAAGATCCAACTCGTAAACTGCGGCTGAATCCGCTTTCCTGGGCTCGATATGAATGGCAAAGGACAATTGTGCACAAGAACAAGACGTAGGAATGCGAGGACAAATGCAGATTGCACATCAAGTTACTGTAACCACAAAGTCCACAATGCTTGGGAAGTAGTGGTTGTTAGGTCCGCATTGCAACGAAACTAAATCTTATCACAGTTTTGCGTACAATGCAAAGGAAAGGAACGAAAAGCCAAGCATCACCGTCGACTCGTGAGCAAAGCAGAATTAGCGTGACAAAAATTCCTTTGCAAGCCAAGCAAATTAAGTGTACTTATCAATCTTTCGTTTGATCTTTCCTACTACATGAAATCAAAACAACCTAATAACTTAGAGCCTAACTTAAAGCCATGATTCCTAAGGAACCGGTAAAGCTGTGAGAAGGATGTATCAACAATCACATAGAACTTTATGCAGCATTTCTAACAATATACACAGAACTCCTACAATATACAACAACATTGTCCATATTTCTACATGAAATTAAAACCACCAGGTGAAACTTCTGCACACTGAGGTGTATCATACATGGTTAGCACGTGATCATCATCTTCCTCGACGAAACCATTGTTAAGGATCTTGACTGCTTCTCTATAGACCTGTGTGTTTTCATGAATTTGTAATACCTTAATATTATCAAAGCCACCAGCATCCTCAATTATGCTCACATATACATTAACTTCAGAGATGCCTTCATTATTTTCAGTCTCGTCAGCTCTCAGTATTTTTTCTAGACCGTGAAGGCAGACTGTTATAGTCCTTGAATCCTGGCAGGTTAGAAGATCACAAAGTGGCTTGATGCAACCCTGAATCGCAAGGTATCTGTAATAGAAAATGGCTCATGTTATCGACCTTAAGACGATGGATGCATAAAATTACACACGCAAAGAAATTAGAAAATTTTCGTACTTTATCTGTTCCTCGCTTCCAGAAGCAATTGCATTTGAAACCACCCACGCTACGTCTCTCTTTATATTGAATTCAACATTTGCTAGAAGAGATAAAAGTGGGGGAAATATATTTGCATTGATCACAGCCTGCAATGAAAATGAGTGCAGTCCATTAAAACAAAAGCGTGAGTTATGTTACACTGGAAATATGACAGTGGTAGCGAGTAGCACTATAAATCCAAAACATTTCCCACCTGAAGTTGCTCTGTTGTTCCTGTAGTAACATTGGAGATTATCCATCATGTATGTCCTATTACGGTTTTCTTTGTCCTCTTATTTGTGAGAAGATCCAAAAGGCGAGGGAGAACCTTATTGTCAATAACAACCTACACACAACAAAATATAAGATAAACAATAAAGTAAATCGTGTTTGAACCTTATTGTCAATACCAACCTGCACACAATAAACAATAAAGTAAATCCACTGTGTTTGAATTTGGACTCTTTCTATTATGTCAAACAGTTTATCACAGCCAAAAATGCATTCAACAGATGCAAAATAACAAATTTATTGTATAATTATTTGGAAGAAGTGTGAAAAATGTTTGAAGTAACAGCTGAGTTTGCACATCATCGCCAGTGACAAGATTGCCCACTGCCTTTAAAGCAGGAGTAACAACAAATGGTGAAGAATGCTTGCGAACAGTTCATTTCGATTAATACACTGAGGACCTTATGTATAAAATTATAGTGACGCTGGAATTTAAAAACTAACATAAACTGAACTTAACACCGAATTTAAATTAACCATGAAACTATATGTATTAAGTTACTTATAAATACTAAGTGCTTATATTTATTGAGTTATATATAAATACCAAGAGTGCTTATATTTATGTGCGTATCATGATACTCACGACAGAAGCTCCACCAACTTTGGGCAAATGCCAGTGTCAATTATTCCTTGAATATTCTCATTGGGGCCATTAGAAATATATGATAGAGCCCAACATGCAGATGCCAATACTTCCTCTTCTTCTATATGGAGAAGCCACTCCACGGTAGGCAATGCATATTTCACCTCAAATCGATAAGCAAAAGGCAGAAACTCTTGATTCTATTAAATTCTAACTCTGATCATAGATTTCCATGTTCAACTTTGTAAGACATGGAGTACTACAACATGCACATATTTCCCACCTAGTGAAACACACTTGAAAATTTACCATACAATTAAAAGTTATTAAACGTCCAATCATTGTAAAAAATAGTCAAATCTACCAATCACAAAGAGCTAGAGCTAGATAATAAAATGGATTCTTCTTACCTAATGAAATTGAGGTTGGGGTTTCCCACTAGAAAAGTTTGAGAGAGTCCATGCAGCTGTTCTAATCATTGAAATTGTTACATTCTTCTGAAACTAGGCAAGCACATGCCATAATGCTCCATGAGCGAGTACCATATCCCTATATTCTGCAGAGTCTCCAGCAATATTTTCCAAAGCCCAAACATCCTTATAGCAACAGCAGTTGAACTCAAAGTGAGAAGTAGTTTTATTGTTGAAATTCAAATGCATAGAAGACAGTAAGATAATTGACAAAATTATGTACATGTTCTCGAAGATCATCATCCACAGACATAAGAAGCTCCACAAATAATGGCAGTGCTCCGCAGTAAATTACAATCTTTGTATGTTCAGTGTTTCCCGATACTATAATTGTCAAATCCCAAGCTGCCTCGAACTGTATTATCATTTATGATAACAAGCTATCAACTATCACAACAATAATTCTAAAATAACTAGCTATAATCAACTCTCTGGACCCAAACGAGATCAAACCTTTCCACTTAATTATTTATTTTATCATATTTATAAATCAATATAGAAATTGCATTTTACCTGAAGCTGAGGCATATCCGCCCTCTTGAGAATATCAACAAGAAGGGGAACTACACCGGATTCGAAGACAACATCGATTGAAGGATTACTTTCTGCATAAAGAAGACATTAGTAAGGATTGACATAAAATTATGATCTGTTTTCCATTTCTGATACACAACGTTATCGTAGGTGAATAGTAGCATGGAAAATAATCTGACCAATGCTTAACAATTCTCATAGATGAATAAAAGCAGCCTCCTTCGCTCGAATGTCATTAGAAGAAAGCGTGACAACAACTGCTGGCAAAGACTGCAACTGCACCGAAAATAACAGATGGGAATTATATTCATACAAATGATTGTTAAGTATTTGCGTATGCAATAACTTAGTAAGGATGATATTGGTGGTAAACTCCTAGTAAACATATATTTCTAATCAAAGAAAATTCACCTTTTCATCAAGGGAAATGCTTTGATCATATCCACTCGAGGGCTGAGAATTCAGGGATTCTCTACGTTTTTTTAGCAGAGTTTCCTCCCTTTTATACTTTTGAATCTCCACCATGTTTTCCTCCCGCTTGCTATGGGCCTCTACTGAATCAACTGCCACCTTGTAACATTGCTTCTGAGCATCGACTCTATAAGTAATCACTCATAAGAGAGGAAAGGATTGACATTCACAACAACCGCATAAGTCTTAGCATCGGTTCTATAAGTACTCGCTCATAAAGAGGAGAGGATTGACATTCACAACAACTGCACAAGTCTTCACTTCATTCAAACCTCTCCAACTCTGTTTGCTTTCAGTGAATATCACAAGCCTTCCTAGATGTCATGTGACTATGCACACCCATACAAAGAAAGAGTCCACAAGTAAAGAGTGCCAATTTCTCCCACAATGTAATTAAAACATTCCTATGCATTCACATTCCACATTCCTTACTAACATGAAATTTGGATTTATATAATTAAGGCGTATCCTTTCAATCTCTCAATATCAATTAAATTTTAGTCGACTTCGTAAAATATTAAAAAAAAAACTTAATTTCAATTTTTTAAAGATTTGAAATTATTTTGGCAGTGGCTAGTAGCTTCTTCCATATGAGAAGAGAATTAAAAAGCTTTTACACTTGTTTTTAGGGGGACAATTGCCTTATAAAAATTAGTAGCTTCTTCCATATGAGAAGATAATTAATAAACATTTACACTTGTTTTTAGGGGGACAATTCCCTTATAAAAATTAGTAGCTTCTTTCATATGAGAAGAGAATTAATAAGCTTTTACACTTCTTTTTAGGGGGACAATAGCCTTATAAAAATGAAAGAGCTTTTAAAGTAAAGTGTGGAGTGTTCTCAATCATACTTTTTAAAAGTTAAAACTTACACTATTTTCAATTAAGGCGTTTTAAATAGGAAAAGGTAAGTAAGAAGATGGAAAGATTCAAGCCTAAGGGTAAAGGAGAAGGGATTTTGGACAATAGAAAGAATCAAGGGTAAGGGACAATGGTAAAGGAGAAAATGGGAGATGTGGCTATTGGTAACAAAACTAATCTTGAAATTATTCTTCTTGTAATTAAGGAGATCAAGAGGATGGACTTACATGGGTTAACATATGATGACTCAAAGCATATTGAGAGAGCTAATAAAATTAATATTGAAAATATCATCGAATTCCCGAACAATTTCTCCAATTGCTTGGAGAAAAGTATTGAATTCCATGTCCAAAGTTATTGAAGGAACCACCATCGAAGACTCTTAATATTCATTCTTCACGTTAATCTATAAAGAAGAATAAATCTTGCACCCTCAGAAAGGATGAACATCTTGCAAGTAAGTGTCATTTCCTTCATCTACTTTAGTTTTACATTCCATAGAGGAGGAAAAGTTTGATGCAAGCATGCTTTTTAAATTCGGGTTTGAAATGAGTGACTTCGATTGAATTTGGGTAGCTCCATAGGTGATGTTAGCATGGAAATCATTAAACTTAACAATTATAAAATGTGAGCCCCAACTAACCTAAAATTTTGTCATCCCTCAAAATTTTGCAAAAATAAAAATATAAGGGGGAATTTGCAATAGATTCCAACCCTTGATTGTTCTCCTTTTTAATCCATTGGATCTTATTGAGTTTGGGTTCATGAGTCCGAGTTGAAATTCAAAATGTGTTGGAAAGGTCACTCCTAAGGCTAAGTCATTTATAAAATTTATTATTTTAAGTTCTAAAAAAGGGCATTCTTATTTTAGATTTTTTTTAAAATATACCACAAGCTCAAAAAGAAAGTCCCTTATGGACTTTATATATATATAAGATTTTTAAATTCTTTAATAAACGAAAAGTACTCTTCCGAGCCAAAAATTTGCATGGATCGCTTGTCCTAGTGCGGGGCCGCAGGAGACTTTGTCAATCATAATTCATAATTCCTATTCCGATCTTTACTCCACACCAAATCATCTTCAGTCCCAACTCTGTGAAACATTTGATTACGCAAATTTCGCTAAATTTGCAAGAGGCGTGTAGAAGTGAAACTGCTGGCCGGAACTCCACGACAAATCATTTTATCTCAATCCTCCATTCTTACACGTCACTGACCACCAGCACAAACCCTAAAGAAAACACAATTGCTTGCTTGGCATGGCCACATTCTGTTTTTGTTACAAACCCCAAGGGTTATAATTTGACTCGTTAGGTACTCGATTAAACCCCATGTGTCCTAATTTGGCCAATTGCGTCCTTGTTTCTTTTCTTCTTGAACCCTAGTAGGTCGGGCTCTTTCTTTAGAGCATTCTCTCGGTGGCTAGTTAACCCTAAAATGTGCACAAAAGCGAAATACCGTGTCATGAAAGTTCCAAAGAAGTAGGTCAACAGAACAATTTCTTGCATTCCACGCACACATGTCATTTTCGTATCCAGATCCAATTAATTAAAGAGTCTTAGATTTTACATTCTTGTCGGTCAATTTAGTGGGTAGCTGTTTCCTTAGCCAATAATTAACATTTTCCCCGATGTTACATGGCAACTTACATATTCGGTTGTGCCAAACCATGGCCCTGCGACAATTTGTTTTTTCGACATCCAAACAAATTCAGGTAACAGAATCTACTGGTATGTGCCATGCGTTTCCCGTGTTTGCTTGATGACGAGGAACTAACAATTCCATAAAGTTGTCGCTATTT
>LPNX011059887.1:110119-149809 GCA_001517045.1 Pseudotsuga menziesii | reverse complement strand
TAACGAATATAAAATTATAGATTTTAGTTTTTGTTTAACAGCCAATTATCTTCACAAAACTAAATTAATGGTTAACAGCTAACTATCTTCACAAAACCATATTAATGGTTAGTTGTGCTTATCAACATTCACCTACCAGGCTACTTGTAATTGTGCTAATTTTATTTGTTGTTAGTTGTAACTCTGAATGCATTGCAATGATAATAAAAAAAACACTAAAGCTCAACTTCTCCCAATGACATATGGTGAATAACACTTCATGTGTTTGAAAATAACAGCAATACTTACTGCTTTATCTTGGAAACAACCTAAGATCAGGGAATACAGATAGAACAAAATCCCATTGTAGATAAAATAGTAGAATCTAAATGGCAAATTATACTAGTTAAAAGGTGTCCCAGTACATCCAAATTGACGAAATCGTCAATTGAATACATTTTTATCCTACATATACATCTAATAATTCTAAAACTTCTATCTGAAAACTAAATATGCATCTCTATTTGGACTGCCTTTCAAGCTTTTACCCCAATATAATTCTCACAAACCTTCAAGGAAATAGGTTATTCTGATCAATTAAATAAAGCTCATGTTATCAAATCTACTAAACTTAAACCTAGACTAAAAACCTGCAAATCTATTACTTTTTAAGTTTTCTTCAGAGAATCTTTCAAATAATCTCAAAAGGTCATGGAGAATAGGAAAAGATTAGCAAAACAGAACATAGAAATTAAGGTTCTATATGTGTCAAGCCTCTCTTACTCATAAGAATCCCATATATGTGCCTTGATAGTCTTATGATTATAAAGTGTGCTCGTCTCAAAAGCATCCTAAACCAAATGTGAAGTCTTGGAAGTTTAATTTTGCGAGCATGATTGCGCCGCACGTTCAAATCCCATAAGCCTTCAACATTATGTTGAAGTATTTGTATTCACATGATAAAAGATAAAAGTAGTGATCAAGAAGGCCAGAATCAAAACAAAACCACATTTGAGTATCAACTCCTGGTAACTCTTCCACCCCTCTTCCATTTAACCTTACAGAACACAACATTGTATCCTGCATCCTTCAACTGTTTCACAAGGAGCTCTCGAATGCACGTCTACAGTGACAGTTTTTACGAGAGCAAATCAGTTTCAAATCCTGCATGAATTTTTTTTGCTGAACTGGGATTCCAATGGAAGCCTAGTGTAAAGGCAAAACGATCTTCAACAGACTAGTTTAATAAGGCTGCATCGATTTCAATCGATGGATGGCCAGTGGAGATCAACCCGAGTATTAGGCTGGAAAAGATATCCAAACTAATCAAATGACTGCCAAACAATTACTATATTCTTGTATCAGAAAATAAATAACTGGGATGGAAAACGTGACTAAGAAATGCATAAGTTGTCAATACAGGAGCACGCATTTTTGCAGCAGTGCAGGAATTTGATGAGCAAATATGATTTAGAAAACAAAAAGACAGTCATAATTTTGTTTTAAAATGCTCAAAACCGATTACAGAGTTGTCAAAATGGTCAAACTTGACTGGTTGTTTAAGTTTATTAGCTGTTTAGGTTTCAAGTTCCTACACTGCTTCACAGTACATAGAAATTACCCAAATTACATGCTGTAAGATGCTAATTGTGAGTTTGCTTAGTTAATAAGCAAATTACATTGCTGTAAGATGCTAATTGTGAGGTTGTTTAGTTAATAAGCAAATTACATTCTCTAAGATGCTAATCGTGAGTTTGTTTAAGATGCAATATGACCTCCAAATGTTTGCTAATTGTGAGTTTGTTTAAGATGCAATATGACCTCCAAATGTTTGCTAATTGTGAGTTTGTTTAAGATGCAATATGACCTCCAAATGTCTGCTAATTGTGAGTTTGTTAAGTTAATGAAAACCGGCAATCTTAACTCCAAATGTTTGCTATGAAACACAATACAATTAGCCCATTAACTTAATTGGTTGTAGGTGATAAGTCACAAGTTAATTGGGATGAACTGCCAGTTATCAATGCTTTAGTTAACAGTCAGCAATTAACATCACATGTAAATTGAGATTTTATTATAATTGTTTTTTTAAAATTTAAAATAATGCCCATAAAATAAATTTGGCAACAACATTTTTGAAATTTGGCAACAACATTTTTGTGGATCTTCCTACAATCTAGAAATAATAACACTTCCTCCTCTACTCTAAATTGAAAAATATAAAAACCTATCAATATAAACTTACAGTACACTAAAACTTAGAACTTTTAATTGATTTCAACTAACTGGATCCTCTTGCCAACATTTCTTGGAAATTTCCATAAGATTCTTGGCGTTGCAGGCGCATCTGTTGGTAAAATGTGGCTATAAATTCTTCTGCCTGTCATCAATATCTTCGCTGAAGGAACAGTTGGAACATGCGGTCGTTGAAACATAATTACAGGAATCAGCATCAGAAAAAGAATGGGGATTCATTAAGCCGAAATACTGATCGTCATCTTCATCGCAGGAAATGAATTGGGGATTGTCCACATAATCCAATTCGGCTTCCAGTTCGTCTTTGACACGAATGCAAATAATGACATTTTTTAACAAAACATCTTGTCTCCTCATCAAATTCATTTCTGGTCTAGTTGGGCAGGTTGAACCAGACTAAACTAGAAATTGGATAGAGTTTGGTTTACTGAGCGAAGTTTTGTTAAGAAAATTCCACAGAATGAGGAGACAAGAACACCTTGTAGCGCTGCTACAACTATTGCTTAAGGGAAATTCTGCTCTTTGATCTAGTTGTGGACAATAAGGAGTGTTATAATTGTTGCGGACAATTTTTTTATATATACATGTTATATTATTGATAAAATAGCCTTCAAATTTTTCTATATATCGGAGAGATTAGTCCATTTTTTATATATATAAATCTAGGGGATTCTTAAAATCATCCCTGATTGTTAGCGAGATTCTTGACATAGGTAGTAGGCACAAATTTTTGAGCTCGTTTCGGGCCTAGTAGTAGACTAGTAGTTGTTCTTTTTTGTTATAGTCGTAGTTGTTGAAACATTGTCACACTCTAGATTGCAATCCCAAGTGACTCAGGTGTCAAAGTCACATCTAGATGGTTAGTTCCTAGTAGTCATCAATGATTACTCGCCATGTTGCACAACTAAGCAGTGAGTGCATGGCATGAGTGAGTAAGTGATTATAATTTATCATATTTCCAATATTTTGAATGAGTTAAACTTTATAGCATAAGAATTTCAACATCTTTCAAAAGTTACACTTCTTTTGAAATGTTGGTATAAATTATGGGGTAAAATTCAAATTTAAAATTTAAAATTGGAGGACAATTTTTACTTTACACTTCTGGGAAGGGCTAGAACCCTTTGGAAAGGGCTGTGAAGGGTTCAATTTTGAACGCTGAATTTTGGCTTCTCCCCACACAAATGCCAGAAAGCCGTTGGATTTTCTCATATCTCGTTGGATTTTCTCATATCTCATCGAACCGCACTCCAGCATTTAGATGGATAGAAGCCAAAACTCCCGTGGCTTAATAAGTTTCGCCTTTGTCGCACTACCGCATCCCAACAACAGATTGAAATGTGTTCATTGTTCATCTGCACTAACGCTCCACAGCCCCAGTGCATTCATTAAAACAAACGACATGCAATCTGTACATCAAAATGTGTCATTTTAAAGTTATTATCTTCATTTTTTTTTTCCAGATATTTAGCTTTCTTTTGATCTACGTTATAGTTGTCGAAAATTCAAAATGCCAACACCTACGAGATTTATATATTTTCCATATTCCAAATCAACAGGGCTAATGATGCGATATACTTGTATTGTATCGAGACGCAAACAAAACAGTACTTAAAACAGTATCCTGTATTGTATATTTTTTTGTGTACTGTAATGTAGCGACAAGACTAACGGTGCGACATATTTTGTGGTTCACTAATATTCTTGAATGTAGCAATCGCTAAGCACGCCGAAATTTACTTCTGTTTTTTAAATGTCGTTATTTTATCTTGTGGGTTCGTAGACTTTGAATATCCATACAAATTTCAGTAATTTTCCACATTCAAGTTTCATACCTATTCGGTTACCAACACAGATATGTAATTCATTCTACCACATATTAAGTATAAATAAAATCATGGAAGCTATTGTATCATACATTAAAATCATAACTGGTTCATTTAACAGTTACAATTGTTTTGGGTTTTTAACTGTCATAATGACTGTTAAAATTTGTTTTAGTTTTTAAAAGTCATAATTGGTTTTAATAGTTACAATTGCGTTTGGCTTTTAACAGTCATAATTGGTTCCTTTTCTAAATATTCATATAAATTATTGATCAGGTATCTCAATCCGAAGATACATTGAACGTTGTTATTGTATTTTCTTACACAATTGTTTTTATTTGTTAGTCATGGCCGTTTCCATTAAAACGATTTTGTTTAGAAAATTTAATCTCTTTTTAATTTATACATTCTAAAAATTAAATTACAAAACTGATTTGTTTTATTTAAAGAATTAATTTTAATAACATGAATATTCAAATTTCTCTTCCTTTTCTCCATTGACTTGATTCACCTTAAAAGGCCATAAATAATTATAAATAAATAAAATAATGAAAAAATACATTACAAATTTATATTACATGTTTATTAGTAATAAAAATTTAAGAATGGTGTAAGTTACCAAATAAAAAACTTCTATATAATGTTACCCTATAAATTACATAAAGATGCTATATAAAAATTATAATTGTTTGATAGTTTTGAAAGCAAATTCTTTCAAATATTTTAATTTGAAAGATGAGAAGTATCTTTTGGTACTAATTAGCTCAAGCAAGAAAATTAATATAGTCAAGATTAAAATGAACTCTCATAACCAAGATTAGAACGAACTCTCATGAACTCCATCGTGACAAAGGGAATTGGGCTAGTCCTAAAAGTCCATGGCTTGAAAGCGTTTTCCATCTTTACGACTCTATGAGTGTTGAAGATGAAAACCACTTTCTCTTGGAGTCTACATTAGGTGGGAATTTCATAGTATTTGGTATAATACAAACCTTTATAACCTCTTAACTTGTCAAAACTATAGTGAGTTTGAAAAGATTTTTGAGCTCACAAACAAGATTTTAAAGTAAACAAAGTATTATCCTTATTAAGGTCCCGTTATGTAACTTAACTGCTTTGAAAGTAGAGGCCTCCTAGCGAAGAGCCCTAATTTGACTCTGCAAAAGAAACCAAACACTAAAAACTATGCAAAAGAAACCAAACACTAAAAGGTGCCCCTTTGGGGATTATTAGAAGCTAGTGCCTTATGGAGTTCGATCAAAGAGAGAAACAACACACCACATGGTCTTATGAAATTGGCAAATGTGGAGATGGAAAGTGATCAAGCAATGAAATCTATCAATCAAGTGATGAAGAAATGAAATGTATTAATCATGAAACTAATATTGTTCACGGGGGAGTATGTTAATGTTATATATTCAATTTCAAGCACAAGCATGACGGAGTGTATAAGGTTGTATGCTAGTGTTTTGACAAGTTTGTGATTCAGGCCTTCGTGGAAATAAAATGCAAGTCATAACAATATACATATACCTATCATATCATTGTCTTCAATGTAAAAGTGAGTTGTATATTTATTACAAGCAACATATATCAGTCATATGGCCGCAATCGTTTATGCTAACAACATGCTATGAGTTTTACACATTATTAATTCGACGATGTTAGAATTCAGGCTTCTTCAACATAAGGTAAAATCAGCGCGCGTGTCTAGATATAGCAGTGAATGTTTACGTTTCAGTACGCATAGGGTGGTTGCCACTACAAAGGGCAGCCTCTGTGCCGCGACGAGGATCAAGAAGACAGCCGGAGAGGAAGGAGGAAGCGTCGCGCGCGAGTGAGGGGAAGGGCAGCCGGGTGTAAGGTAGTGAAGGGGAATGTATTGGCGAAGAGGACCAGGCCAACGCGGATGGAATATAGGTGGCGGGTAGACCGAGGATGTGCAGGGACCGTGGCAATGGAATAACAACACAGGAGTAAATGGAAGGTGTGCACTAGCGCGCAAGGTGGCTGAGATGAAGGCGTAGAAACTGCAGGCACGCCTAACAGAAGGGATTGGGAGGAGGGTGAAGGCCGAGCGAAGTGGACGAGCAGCTCAAGAGGTGAGATTGTGGATAAGCTGAGATGAAGGTTGAGGGATGTGCCGAGAATGGAGAGTATAGTGGGTGATGGCAGGGCAGCATAGCTGCCAGTGGGTGGTGGATAGCTGCGTGGGAGTGAGGGCATCTAAGGAGGGAGGACACGCCTTGGGTAGCATCTGCGAGCTGCGGGCTGTAGATGGGGGATTCAACGTGGAAGATAGCTACGCGGGTATCGAGGGCGGACGAAAATTTTACGGAGGTTTCGTGGACTGTAGAAGAGGACCAAGTGCTAACCAGAGAAGTTTGGGCCGGGTGTGGAGGTCTATCGCAAATAGAAAGGGGGTAGCAAGGGGAGCTTAGGCAGTCCGCTAAGGCTTACAATGGCTTCTAGGGAGACGAGGTGGAAAAGAAGGCTAGAGAATGTAAGAAAGGGCCTCATGAGGGAAGCCACTAGGGTACTGAGGATTAGGAGGATTAGGAGAGGATTTGGACTTAACCTAAATTACCCTAAACTAACTAAAAAACTAACCTAAACACGAACCTAAGAACTAACCAAAAAACGAGATAGACTAACCTAAGACTAACTCTAGACTAGGTTTTGCAAGAGAATTTTGTGAGGACTTAGGGAAAACCCTAGGACAAGCCCTCCTTAACCTAGGGTTTCTTGGGAGGATAGCTAACCTAATGGAGAAGAGTCCTAGGTTAAGCAACTAACCTAAGGAAAACTAAGGAGAAACCCTAGGACACTCACACAGGAAGATGTGATGTGCCACTACTTGTTGAGGTGACGCGAAGAAAAGGTAGAGGCCTATCCTAGGGGAACTTTCAGCTCTAAGGCTACCACTAAGACTTAGACATGCACATCCACCAACATCCAACAAAAAGGTAAGAAGCCTGACCTCCTTGTGCCTGTGTTCATCTAACAAATCGAAGCATCACCAAAAGCAGAGATTCACAAAAAGAATTACAGGAAAAATAGTTTGCATTAACCACAGAACTTCTTCAAGAGTAGTGCATCCATCTAGAGAAACCCTAAGAAGGGTAAAACAAGTGCATAGTGATTTATCCCATAAGTTCTGATTTAAAATGAAAGTGAGGAGATCTATTTATAAGATCTCACACTCACTTCTACAAATAAAATTCAGGCTCACATGCCTTAAAACACGTAAATTCACAATTATTAAATGTTAACTTAAAATTAAAAAATAATAATAATAAAATATAGAGTAAGGTAGGCTACCTAGGGGTATTTGTAAATTGCATCATGAGGTGCTAAAAGATGCTCAAATAAGTGGATCGCTTTGAACTAAAGGTCGAAGTAGGCTCGAGGGAGGACGTTATGCCCCATCTAACCCCTATAATACTGTAAAATCACTCAACGCCCTCCTCAAAGCATGAAAATAACCTGCATGGAGGATACCTTTCTCTGAGGAAAGAAGGCCACGAAGAGTAAGGACCCACTCACTGAAGGGCCACGAGGGTGTATGAAGTGGTTGTGACTGAAGAATGGAGACTCATGGTTGAAACAAACGCCACCAGAGAGCGCAAAAAGGGAATGGATCCATGAGACCCAGTAGTCATCCTTGAGGGGCTCCATACACCAAACCTGAGGTTTAAAACCTCTTTAAAGGGTCGTGAGCAATGCCATTAAGCCATAGTGTTCTTAAAGGAGGACCAAAGGGTCCATCCATTACCGCCATCACTCAATAACACCCCCCTTGGTCGAAACAATTGGTCATCTCTCCCTGGGGTACACCTGAAGGTGCGCTGGGTACAACTGGAACGTAACACTAGCTCAAACTCTGGGATGAGTCCTCTTCTGAGGAGTGCTCGAGAACTTGTGAATATACTCGTACCTGTAAGCCTACATACATTACGAATTCCTAAGAGATTAAAAGCATCTAGAGGAAGACACTTGGGTCCTTCCTTAATTGCAAAATGAGGGAAACAAACTAAGAAGATTGAAAACTAACTAGATAATGAAAAGACGTCAAATGAAATGCACAAAAATATGCCTAATGCAACTAACCTGACCTAAACCCGGTATCCAAAATAGGTTAAGTTAAATCATACCACCAATGTAACCATTTGAGTATGCAATTCATACCTTTCGTCTTACCTTTGTCCTTCAGTGTAATCCAAGATAATACCTCATTGATGATATGTTGAGTTTGTACCACGATCTTTATCTTGACGAGTGCAAGAAACGAGACCTTCTTAAGAACTTGGAGAACATGAAACTGGTTCCATGGAGAAGCATCACTTTGAAAATCTTTGTTGATCCATTCTTTTAGTGGACTTATGTATGGGATACCTCCATCATACATATCTTGAGATTTTTTTTTCCTCAAACTTGCCCATGAATCTCAAACTTGGGAGACTATACGTGGAGTACGACTTTGCAAATCTTCACATGTGAGAAGCAACCTATCCGTGCATTTATCAGGATTCTCTTTGTACATACATGTATATTGCTTATCTTTTTCACAATCATGTTAGTAACCCTAATAAACCTTGAAATTTTGAAATTGTCAAAAATATAATCCATACCTTCATGCTTCAAATGAAAAGATAAACAACAAATATTATGAGACTCAGGGATGAAATTCATAATCATCCACCTACCTTCCTCGGTTTTGTTGAGATGTATCATTAAGGGCTTGTCAATGTAGGGTAAAACAAGCTGAACAACTTCTTCTATGCTTCATGAGGGGCACAATTGAGGGTGATAACATAGGCTCATCATATGTTGAATATCTGCAAAAGAATCCTTTGTGCTACAAGATTCCCTACTCAATAATGAGTATGATGGTGACATCATGGAATAATTACCACAATCACGAGGTTCCAAGTCTTCAAAATTTTCATCATAATGGTCAATTTGCATATAACAACTATTTGCAAAGTCTGGCATTGTTCCATATTTAATTATGGTGGAAAAAAGGGGTGGGACACTCTTAGTCATTAGCCTCATAAGGGGAACGAATGATCATATCTCTTTCAATAGGATCTTCATAAGTAACGTCTTCAACACCCCCGTTGGAAGTGACTCAGAGTTCCTCGTCCCAAATAGTGTCAAGATATAGCTCTTCCTCAGTAACTTCATCATGACGGTCTTCCTCATTGCAACGTATGGAGACAATGCTACCTGCTGTCGAGGAATAATAGGTAGGTGGACCCATAAATTTCCAGTAACCATCGTCCTCATAATTCCCATCATTATGTTCCCAGAGATCAAATAGTTCGTAAGAAGCTTCTGCATGTTGGAAATGAGAATGTGTCCAATTTTTCTATTCTTCAACTCCTTCAACTAGGACTTCTAGATCATCGTATATAGGAATATCATCATATTCACCTGCTTGGAAAGATTCATCTATCATGCTTAAGATATCATTTGTTAGACTTGGAACAATGGATGCTTCAAATTGATCTTTGTTTTGGGATTGCTTACTGAACAAGTCCTTCACATGCTTGACATGAGGTATCCATTCGTCATGGCACCGTGAATCCCAATGGTTACATAATGTTTCCACCAATTCTGCAAATGATGATATCGTTCCTCTATCTAGTCCCACGAACCAAGGCCGAGCAATTCTGCAAATGATGATATCATTCCCTTATCTAGGCCCGACAATTCTGCAAATCATGATATCATTCATTTCTCTAGAAAATGGCAGCAAAAGATAGATTGGAGGGAGATTTTGCTAGGGAAAATATACTTTTTTTCATTTTCCTCATTAATATACGAGAGGTTATTCATTTTGGATTTTTTTTCTAATAAATATTGGGAGAATGTATTTTAGCTGAAAAATCCCTTGGTAACCCCCTTAATATAGCCCATGGGCTATATATAGCCCCAAAAATTATCCATGGTGTGAATCACTTGGGATCAACCGCTTCAAATTTTGAAATGTCCCCAGAAATGACGCCAAAATGTTAAGCCTTGTCAAACTTCTTCTTTATGGAGTCACGAGGTAAGATCTGCAAGATTAGTCCTTGACAACAATATTTTCAAAATACCCAGAAAGTCTTACCTAAATTTTCTTATCGAATGTCATTCTTGGGAGGGTGTGAATGACTTTGGATCAACCGCTTCAAATTTTGAAATGATCCTCGACAATGACGCCAAAATTTTACCGGAAAAAATGGAAGGTATAGCCGCCAGCAAGCATATGTGAGACAAGTAACCACTATCACCTTAGTAGCTTATCCTAATCATTTTGGAAGGTGAGGCCTCTTAGGGGAGAGCCCTAATTTGACTCTACAAAAGACACCAAACACTAAAGGGTGCCCCTTTTAGGGTTATTAGAATCTGGCTCCTTATGGAGTGAGATTAAAGAGAGAAATAACACACTGCATGGCCTTATGAAATTGGCTATGTTAAGGAAATGACGAGCTGTCAAGTGATTAAGCAATGAAATGTATTAATCATCAAACTAATTCTATAATTCACGGGGGAGTATGTTAATGTTATATATTCAGTTTCAAGCACAAACATGACATACTGTATAAGTTTGTATGATAATTTTTTGACAAGCCGATAATTCAAGCCTTCGTGGAAATAAAACACAAGTCATAACAATATACATACACCTATCATATCACTATCTTCAATGTAAAAGTGAGTTGTATATTTATTACTAGCAACTTATATCGAAGTAAGCTACCGACTCAATGATTTTTCCCGACGGCAATCATCACGTCAGCTCTTCGACCACTGGTGAACCCTTCTCTCTGTTGTCAGCAGCCCGTTCCACCCCCGTCGGTGTTACACACTCCATAGTTACCCTCCTCCCTTCGTCATCTCGTATCTTTGTCATTGTTTCCTCCCTCCCACACCATGCCATTATGTCGCCACCAACTCCCTCCCGCCACTGCACCATCATTCAAAATCCAACCCCTGCACTTGCAATGATCCCACTCTTCCTGCTTCAAACTCCAACCCCTACACCTACAATGGTCCCTCTCTGCCATTATCTTCAATGATTGTCGGCTAGCCTTCAGAAAACCAAATAGATCTTTAAAATCCTTATGTGTGGTGGATTTTATTAAATTTTTTTCTTAGGTAGCTTTTGTTTTAGAGCTAGCTTGACATGGGACTCCTGCAAAGCCTAATTTCATCCTTAGCATGGTGGATATTGGTCAGAAGTCACTTCCTTCTTCAACCAAGTAAGCATTATGCCATCGAATCCATGTTTTTTTTTGTAGATGTATGTGCCCAACTCCTGTCTACCAAAATGTTTATAGCTTTTTTTATGTAATTTGCATTAATGAAGGAACCACACAACTTTGTTTTATGTGATTTGCATTGTTGGAACCATATAGATACTCCCATTGCATCTAAGGATGATACTCTAAAATATGTCCAGTATAAGAACAACAGAAAAAGAAACAGTAATTGACCTTCTATAGTAATCACTTACCACAGCTAATGGCAACAGTACCCTTACACACAAACTCTAGATCGAAAAGTTTGCTCCACAGATCAGGCTTAATAATATCTTCAAAAAAAAATTATGATCAGAGAATATAATCATGAAAAACTTTATGTAATCGCTTACAAATATCAAATATATGGTAAGTGATTACTGTCAAAGGTCAATTAAGCCAGATAATGGGCTTATCTTTCCTTTTATGAAAAAGGGGGCTTATCTCTCCATCAACCAGATAACTTCAAATCATCTTTTCAGACTCTCCATCTAAAATAGTATTTTGTTGTTTCCCTCTTTTTCTTATAGATTTCACTGTCAATGCCCTTAACATTATAGCTCTGTTTTGTGATTTTCTAGGGTCAAGAATGCGTTGCTGCTATTATTAAAAATTGAGCACTTAAGACATTCTGAAATTGAAAACCCGATAAAATCAGCACCCAAGCATTTAGGCAGCTTGATACCTCCAAATTCCATTGTTATCTACACCAAATAATCCAATGAGATAGACATCTGGGCCTCACCTTTTTCTAGACAAGAAGGGTTTTATTTTCTCCCATTATACCAATGTCTACAATGGGGATTCCAAAGTGCATTCATATTGTTTGCCAATTTACATGCATTGAATGGGAAAAAAAACATTACTTGATCAATATGTCATTCATATATTTTTAATAATGTAACAAGGATGATTGAAAAGCACACCTTCGTGTAGAGCATCACAGATTTCCTCTCTTATCATAGTCAATGCCCTTAAAGTATAGTTGCGTTCTGTGATTTTCCAGGGTCAAGAATGCGTTGTTTCTGTTTGGGGGGGGGGGGGTTAACTGAACATTTGGCTGCTTCACTTTTCACCATATTGGAAGTAGTGCAACCAAGCAGAGAATCGATCATTTCTTCATCCAACCTGTTCATTCCAATTCATTGGATAAAGTAATACATGCTAAAGCATAGAAATATTGTAGTTTGTAAATGAGGAAAAGATTAACAAATGAGAATGCATTTCATCTCGAAAAAAAATAACCCTCTGCATCCCTAAAAAATGGTTAGATTATCCAAGCCTTGATATTCACCGATATTGAGGTGATCTAGTCATAAATATAGGTAATCACGTTTGCTTTTAAGCTCAGAACATGTATCAATATTAAGCTCATGTACCCATCAACTAAATACAAATCCAAGTTCAATACTAAAGTACTTCCTACTTTGATGTCTCACTTTGCAGTAAAATTCATTGCTCGGTTGGAAAACTGAATTAATGTAGCCTCCACCAGGGTTCAAGTCTCACCATTGACATGATGTACAACCTTTACGCCCTGTGTCGGATTATGTAACCTTTGGGCTAAAATGACTTGAAATGACATGACATTGTATTTCTATTAATTGGCAGGTTTTCCTTTTTATAAACTGGTGCTTCGATAACGAGTTTGGAGCATATTTTTTAATCCAAGACGTTCTCATGTTTCATTATGATGTTTGATGTTCATGTGGTATAATAGGTAAGTGTATTCCCACCATCTATTTGCCACTAGTCAACAATTCATTTGCATATGGGATTTGTTCAAATTTCAAAATTACTATATAATGAAGATATTCTTTTGGGTCTAAATAGAGCTTGTTTGATGACTAGTGACTAGTCAAACTGTTGAATAGTATATTGTTGAATCGAAAAATCTATCCATTAAGCTCGAGTCATGTGGCTCAAATGAGACACATTGATATTTATTAGGGGACTTCATTCATCTACATAGGGAAACGGACCTCCACAACATACCGTCCTTGGAATTTGCTTACCAATTTTACTTAAAAATGAAAGCTAAATTGCAGAGGGCCACAATGGGAGAAATATCAACAGAAGAAGCTCTAAGACAAACCTTTTCATGCTCTTTCCTCTATATAGAAAAGAAATATATTTTTCTAAATTTTAGTACAGACCCAACACACATGTCAAGGGGCACATAAAATAAATGTTAGAGGTGAACTCACGAGAAGAAGATATTTAGTCTACAGTAGTCTCTAGCCCCAGCTTTCCTAGTTTGCAACTAGTGACAGTGTAACAGTATTCACATAATTGTTTGGATTAAAGACCGATAGGTACTCTGCATAATTTTAATGATAGGATGAAGAATATTTAATGTGGTTGGGTGAACTTGTGAAGACAAATAGCCAACCCAATAGGTTGGAAGAATTTGTAGCACCAACTTTCTTATAGAATCCTTAAATGTTGCAGAGTGTGATGTGACACTGCCTGATTGCTTGATCTTCCCATCGTTAGGCCATACCAACATGATCTACAGCTGGGTTATAACACTTGTCAGGCCAAACATAGAAAGAAATATAATTTTTTATATGTTATTAAAAAATAGTAAATACATTCTTTTTTGGAAAGGCATCTCTAATGTTGGCCAATTCTATAGTGTAAAGTCGTTTCCTCTTTGAATCATATGGGATGCTTAAAAACCAACTTGTAATGTGAAAATTTCTCTATTGGAGTAATAAATCACCTTGTTGGATTCCTACCAGATCAAGGTGTTCTAGTTGGTCACTCCTAGATTAATGCAATACCTTGTTCCTTCATAACTGCAACCTTCGTATTCACACATGCAAGTGGTTCCCACATCATGGTTTCTTTGCTGGCCTCAATCAGTACAATTAATAATTATACGATAGGGAAAGTACTTGCTTGTTTGCCCCAAATAATGTATACAAATTATGTCAAATAAAATGAGGTTTTAAGAATGTCTCTCACATGGGCAACAATAATCATGTTCTAATTCGCACAACATCCATATTCCCCTGAATGCTAGGGGAATATGAAGATAAACTACTCGGTCAAGAGCCTTTTGTTGATCACTTCCATGTAAATGGGAGGCAGGATCATGGGCATTTTGATGGATTCTATCATACTAAGGTAACAACTACAGGATATGTAAGCAGTTGCCTCTTCCCATGGGATTGAGTCTAGAAATGATCTTAAATAAAAATGGGTATTAGGAAGGTCGCAGGCATTGACAACTATAGCCCTGTTATTCTCAGAACATGGGTGCTGATCTTAGTGACAAAATACTGACTTGGGTTTCACACATTTACAAGGAGATTGGAGTTGCACCTCCTATTATTCTATTATAGATCTATCCTAATTGCATATGTTTATCATTAGTTCTCTTGATTACATGTTTTTTCTTTCCACGGATATCATATATGATTTTATATACTTTATCCTTTCATAGAGAGCGGCAGCTCAGAACTATACAAGTGTTACTCTGTGATTTTTTATTGCAGATGTATCAGTTTTTTAGCTAAGAAAAAAAGCCTTTATATTGTCAAAAAAATCACCAAAGGTGGTGCAGTTACATTTTTCTATTACATAGTTTTATGGATTTTCCCTTCTAATACTATTTTCCTATGTCTGCTCATCTGCATTCTTTCCAGATCCATCTTTACAATTATGTTTTTCATAACAAAAAGTACAAAATCCAGCTCTGCCTTAACTTTCCTATTTTCTTGTACATAACACTACCTCAATACTGCCTAGCTACATAGAACTTATAAAACCAAAAATATTAATACTAGACTTACTACTTTGATGAGAGAACTTATAGCTATCTTCTGATCAAGCCATTAAAGGGTGTTCTTAATAAAAGTAAGGGCTCTGCACGTTTTTCTTTTTCATTTCAAGAAATATTTGCAAAGCTTTTCTTCCACAATAGGCCATTGATTATTATTGTTTGATGTCTTAAAAATTTGGATGAACCGTCAAAATTAGTGCCTTGAAACAGTTTCTAAGTTAAAAATATCCTATTTTGTGTGCTATCCCATATTGGTTGTGAGGTCTAGTTTGCGGGAGTGTATAAATCCCTAAATATCATGATTTTAATGCGAATAAAAATGTCATCACAGAGATAGTGAAGCTCATTACATAATTGATTATGATAATTATTTTCAGACTAAGAAATATTCTATCTTCTTCTCTCATACTATTGTGAAGCTCTCTTGTATTTTCACACCATGTTTGAGAACATATGTAGTTTTCTTCCACATCCTACTCTCAAGCTCTCTTGTATCTTCATACAATATATATATGTGTGTTGGGGGGGGGGTGGTGAGGGGGTAACATGTGTAGTTTCTTTATTGAGAATTCAATTAATTTTCATACCATTATATATATTGGGAATTATATATATCTTTGGGAACATTTGTAGTGTGATTCCTTGCTCTACTCTCAAGCTCTTTTGTATCTTCATATTATTATATATATTTGGGAACATGTGTGGTTTTATTATTGAGAATTCAATGACTTAGTAAGATACTCTTGGACTTGATCATGAAGAAGTTATTCAGAGTCATAGAACTGGACACAAATAAGTCTATTTTCTCAATGTTTTGATGATTGGCTTCAGAAATCAGTGCTCCATCCCAATATTGTTAGTATCCTGCTCAAAGGAAAGACCCATGAATAAATTTAGTGTGGTTTTACAGTAGTTTATTGTACTCGAATGTATTTAAAGAATATGATATACCCCCAAGAACAATGAATAACAATGAATAGAGTAAATTTATGAAGAAATTATGGTTGGAATTAGGTATGAATGTTAAATAATTTTTCTTAGTCATGGTACACTTAGTGATCCAATAGTATTCAATCTCAATATTGTGACATTTTATAAACTTGGGCTCTCAAATTTTCCTGACTTTGAGTTGGCAAAGATTAAATCTCAAGTATCACTCCATGCTTAATAGGCATCGACATTTTCACCTTGGCTTGGGGAAGTCTGGAACAACTGATTAAACTTGGGTTCATGTAGTATACTTTATCTTAAGGAAGGGTTTTTCCCAAATAGATTTTCCTTTTTGTGAAGATTATTATTGATTTGGTTTGATAAAAAAAGAGTTTCATTTATGGTGTGTATTTTCTATGAGTCAGTTTACAGGGTTATTAGGAATATGCTGGGAAAAGTTGTCTTCTAAAAAGACTGATAGCTCAAACATAAACATAACTTCATTCTTAATAGGCACCAGCATTTTCACCTTGGCTTGGGAAGTTCTGAACAACTGCTTAAATTTGGGTTCATGTAAAATGCTTTATCTCAAGATAGGATTTTGCCAACATAGATTTTCCCTTTTATACTAGAAATATTTGTGATTTGGTTTTGACAACAACAGAGTTTCATTTATGATGTGTTTTTTCCATGGGCCATTTTTTAGAGGGCTACTGGGAATATGTCGAGCAAAGTTATCTTCTAAAAGGGCTCAGGTGTATTCTTTTCAATAGACAAATGGATTTATTTATTCCTTTGGTGAATTTATGGTTATAGAAATCTACATCAACTTTTGAGAATATTGAGCTCCAGATTCATAGTTGAATTTTAATTGTTCTATACTTATCTGTTATTATTTAGGTTCTGCTACATTAGTAGTTCTAACAAAAGTTGTATATCTTTGTTAATCCAGAGTATAGTCAAGGATTACAGTTACTTCCAATCTAAGGCAAGCCTGAATTACAGCATAGAAGATTTGTTCATGGTGATAACAACAGAAGTGGTCCATGATATCCTCCATTCTAATGAGTGGTTTGAAGGCCTTAAATTCAACAACCCTTCTGATTACGACACTTCAAGCATCCACGAGAGCATGGATGAGGAAGTTTTCAAGACAGATATGGACGATGATCAATACAAGAAATTGGAATATTTTGCACCATGGATGGAATACTAGGACATGTTATATACAATTACATTTATATAGCCTTTCCATATATTGTTTTCCTATGTTTGCTCCAAGTGTATATAGTCCAAAATCCAAAACCATTATTGTTTATTTCTTAAACTAGATTGCAATGCTAGGCCCAAGCATGGATTGAAGATCAGTTTGTGCGATGTTATTCACAAATATCTTAGCACGATGCTAGGATGCATCATATTCTTCTTTTGCTTTTTGGATAGATATAATGATAGAAACTGAATACTCTTAAGAATGAGCAAATTATTTTGTTTTTTGACTCACTGTAAGTTGAAGTTTCAATATGTATGAAGTGTTAGATCTAACATTGGACATATTAATGTTTAATTTAAAATTTTATGATATTTTTTCGAAAGATAATTAGTGAAATGTTATGTTTTTTATTTCCCAGTAGATAGGATGGATATGGTGTGTGCCTTGGTTTGTTTTGTAAATGCTGATCTCATCTGATTTCCCATATTTTGGTTTAACTTTTGGACTCAAAAAATAGGATTGCATTTCTAAAAAAATTCTAGGTTCCATTGCATTCTAACCACTGAAAAATAATTCTTTATATAATGAGGAATTTCTCATGCAACCTGCAATATCATTGGTAAAATGAATTGCAAAAGACTAAATGTCAAGTCAAGTAAGAAGAGCAACAAAAAGGAAACTATGTACAAAAATTTGAAATTTGAAAGAATCAAGAATGAAACTTAAAAAAAAAACTGTTTTTGAACAAATATCTAAAGGAAAGTACAAATTCAAATTCAAAAGGTGGGTTTACCAACACCTTTTTAGGTAAAGCACAAATACTCTACTTTTTTAAGCATCACATTACACCATTTTCGGAAGCTAACAAAAAAAATTCCATTTCCATAAGTTAATGTTCAAAATTTCAAATTGAAAATACTTAAGTCTTTTTTGGCAAGGTATAGTCTAAAGATTAGATAATGTTTCCTTTTTCCTAAATCATTTTCTAACTATTTTTTCATATCAAAATCCAATTGTAATTTTTTAATTGCAAATTTAAAGTGGTAAGATTGCATGATCTGGGTTTTTGAAAAACCTAAATCCATTTTTGGATTCATTTGGATCTGAGCAAATGAAAATTTAGGATATTTCCATTATGGATTCATTTTCTAATAAAAAATGGATCTGAGCAAAAACCTTTATGAAAATTTCAACAAGCCAAATAGGCACTGAGAACACCCATAACCCCAAGCAATGGAGGGGAATACATCTTGCATGATTGCAATTAATATACATATGGGTATTATAAACCAAATAAAATCAACAAACAATTGATAATAATTAATTGAAATAGACCATTTTAAGGCATGGTGGTGAATCACCATGGTGGCAATCACCACAGATGCAAATTTGCCTACAATTGTAAAACCTCCCCCTCTAGGACATTGGTAAAGACACTTCATTTTGCAGCCAAGGTGGAGTCCCAAAAGTTTAGCTATGCTTTACACTTTCTATAATTACCAATTTTTTTGTTTCACTTTATTTTACTTATAGTCCATTGCACATTGCGTTGTTACTAGAGGATGATACGATATCCTTGTTTTATATGATGCCAATTGATGGTGTAGCTGATCTAATTGGCAAGTTGGCTAGCATGAAGAAAATCTAACTATAATATTTATGATTGAGTGCATCCTGTTAACCTTATATTTGGTTATATGCGACATTTGATTTCATTTGGGAAATGGTAGACATCATACATATCATGAAATGCAAAATGATAAACCTTAGGAAGATCACTGTCATTTTTCCAAATATTTTGTTATGGAAATGTTCTTAACATAAAAGGGTTTAAGTTTCAGAGCAATTCTTTCCAACACCCATTCTTATGGTTGCCACAATTATCCTTAACATAGAAAGGCTTTAGACAACGTTTGACCAAGTTTTTGATACATGGGAGTGGCCTATGTAGAAGTTTTCCACAAATTTTAGGAAATGTCAAACGAAATGTCGAAGGGGACATTGAGGTCTACAACATAGGACACAATGCCATAAATGCTACAAAATTTATACTAGAAAACATAAAAATTGGAAGTTGAAACACAAGTAATTGAAGTTTTTAATTTTATAATCTGAATACTAATACAAGTTTACAACATACATCAAGTGAAATAAAACTAAGTACAACAATACACAATCCCATGCATCCTCCACCTGTTAGGATTATTAATCCTCCCTTGTCCATATTTGGACATATGTCTAAATTGGGAGTCATGTCTAAATCGAGAGTCCATCAAGTCTATTTATAGTCATTAACACCATTGAGTCCACTTGACCTAATTGGGGCACATGTTTTAGTTAATAAAGGGTGGGGAACACTAATTGAGGCTCACTGCCACTGATTGCACTTGATTGCATCAGTTTAGGAGCCTCCTAGACCAATTCCTACAATTTAGGAAGACATTGGGAGTGCCAAAACCAACCAAGGTCAGTTCACTTTAGTTAATGACTAGTCAAGCTAAGTTAGGAGTCGGTTACATTCAGATCTAGTCCTTTACATTCATTTAGCACTAGGTTTACTTGACTGAACACATGTGGGGCTCATTTCTCACCTACCACTAGCAATTAACCTTAGTCAACACTGAATGTAACACTTGAGTTATGTTTTAGAGCTCCGATGAACTACGATTATGGTTTAGACAAGGTCAGTTAACTATTGAGTCCTCCGATAGTGATTTAGACAAGATCTTGGTTACCTATAGTCAAGTAGAGTCTAATCAATTCGAACTTCCTCATGTGGATTAAAATTGCTTGTGGCTATTAAAGACATTGTAGTTCATTGTAATTATCTATCTAGTTACTCTTTGACTAATGAAAAGCATTCACGGCTGCAAGCCATTTTTGCACTGTTTCATTCTTCAATAACTGAGTAAATTGTGTGATCTATCATGTGAGTTGTGTGTTTGTCCACATATATATGTGCTCAATTTAATATGGTATCAGAGCCTCGATGGACAAGGCACTTCTCCTCCTCAAATCTCCTACTGGATCATTCTTTTTGTTTTGCAGGTACAACTTCGAAATGATTTCATCTTTGATGAGACAAGGTCTCTGTCGGGTGTCTATTGGGCTCAGTAAAGAGTGTTTTAGTATGATTAACTGGCTGAATAAAAGTGATGGAGCTTTTGGAACAATAGCAATAGGTCTTTCTCCTAGCTTGCGCTAGCTCATTAGATCTATTGAAGACCCGAAGGAACTCTGGACAAGATTGGACAGAACCTTTGGAATGATTTATGAGGATCATAATAAAAATTTGGAGAGAACGTCCAACACCATAAGCATCCTTGATCCAAAAATCTCAGCCTCCACTCTCTCTAATGAAGCTGTTCAAGATAAAGAAGAAGCAGAAGCTTCTACACAGACAATTCGAATTGAAGACAGTCTCCATGCGGTGACTCCTTCTCCTGATGCTCCGGAAGTTCATGAGATATCTGATATCTCATCTTCTCATATTTTTGAAATAGAAGAAGACATTCAAATATCTGATATTGAATAAAAATTCTGCTGCACTTCCATGCAAACATTCACCAGTGATTTTCCTTTAAATTCTGTGCAAAATTTACTAGTAATTGCTTCCGAAACTGAAGAGAAATTTGATTTTTCTCCCTCTAATGTTGCTGCTAGTGTGAAAATATGTGATACCTTGGATATGTTGGAAGAAATATCAGATTACTAGAGTGATCCATTTTCTCCCCATGATCTATATTTTCCAGCAAATTCCTGCAGGATTGCATGCACCAAAATTTAGAATTTTGAAGAAGAAGAAAGCTGTGCATCCACCGTCTCGGTTAACCATTTATTTGAATCTGATATTAACCTTATTGGATATTATATGATCTTATTTAGATCTGATATGATATTTCTTGGTTTAATATATCAAATTCATAATCTTTCAGTACCACTTGTAGCTGTTCTCATCAACGGTGTGAAGAAACAAGTACTGCAAGTCTCCTACAAAACTGCTGCTGGGGATTTGATTCCATTTCACAGTTTTGGATTTGTTTTGAACCTATTTAGATCTGATTTACTTTCTGATCTGATATTATTTGGTTCATATTTTAAAATCCAAAATCCTTCAGTCATGCTTGTAGCTGCTCTCACCAATTCCGATGTGAAAAATCAAGTACTGCACTTTCTCTTCAAAACTGTTGATGGGGATTTGGAGTTAGTTTCCTCATATGAGGTTGCTGATATTTTATTATGTGATTAATTATATATTTTATAAGATATATCATACTATGGAGCTCAAGCATTCACTCTCAACAGTCCCATTTCTTCTCTACCATTGATCACATGCTCATCTCCTCACAGAACTAGTAAAGAGGAAGATTTTCTACATCCGCCTAGACACTTGATCCTAACACTTGGGGATGTTCTTACCACTCATGGTTTTATGTTCATGGATGCAAAATATCATTTTATTAAGTTTTCCTCACATTCTCTGAATTCTCAAGAACCTTTTCTGACTTTTCAGTTGACTTCAGTTGCTCCACATGGGTCCAGTCTTCATCCGGCAGCTGTCTATATTTTTTATTTAGTTGAGCATAGAATTATTCTTCCAAAGAGGAATATTACTCTATAAATAATGATGGATAGGTTCACATGCCAGGCCCAAGGATACCTTTGCACAGAAGAACCAGATTGATCCTGATTCTACATGCTTAATTAGAGGGGGGGATTTTTTCCCATGTGGTTTTTCCCTAGCACCTTGTTTTTGAGTAGTTACTTTACTTTACTTGATGTAATGGGTGACCTATGGTCTTAGTTACCAGGGCCCATAGATTTTCCAAGTTAGCATTTAGTGGGGGTGTTAGGATTATTAATCCTCCCTTGTCCAAATTTGGTCATATGTCTAAATCGGGAGTCATGTCTAAATCGGGAGTCCATCTAGTCTATTTATAGTCATTAACACCATTGAGTCCACTTGACCTAATTGGGGCACATGTTTCAGTTACTAAAGTGTGGGGAACACTAATTGAGGCTCACTGCCATTGATTGCACTTGATTGCATCAGTTTAGGATCCTCCTAGACTAATTCCTACAATTTAGGAAGCCACTAGGAGTGCCAAAACCAACCAAGGTCAGTTCACTTCACTTAATGACTAGTCAAGCTAAGTTAGGAGTTAGTTAATTTCATTTCTAGTCCTCTACATTCATTTAGCGCTAGCTTTACTTGACTGAACACATGTGGGGCGCATTTCTCACCTACCACTGTCAGTTAACCTTAGTCAACACTGAATGTAACACTTGAGTTATGTTTTAGAGCTCTGATGAACTCCGGTTATGGTTTAGACAAGTTCAGTTAACTATTGAGTCCTCCGATAGTGATTTAGACAAGGTCTTGGTTACCTACAGTCAAGTAGAGTCTAATCAATTCGAACTTCCTGATGTGGATTAAAATTGCTTGTGGCTATTAAAGCCATTGTACTTCATTGTAATTATCTATCTAATTACTCTTTGATTAATGAAAAGCATTCACAGCTGCAAGCCATTTTGGCACTGTTTCATTCTTCAATAACTGAGTAAATTGTGTGATCTATCATGTCAGTTGTGTGTTTGTCCACAGATCTATGTGATCAATTTAATACCACCAACCTATTAGGTCATTGTTCCTAGATCTATGCGATTTGCTAGAGCATCGGGCTTGTTAAAGGGGTTGCTAATAACTGCAAACTGAACAAATTGAATCCAAAGTTTTTCCCCTTCCTCCTCATTGTACATCGTTCCAATTGTATCTCAATAACCAATCTTTACTTTAGTATTATCAATTGGTGGAACTCTTCTAGGCCTTTCCATGTACCATTTTGGGTTAAGTGCATACGCTACCATGCACAAAAGTGTGTTCATGTGGTCTCATGTATGTTGAATTATGGGTTGAATCTAGATTGTATAGAACTCTAATGAGGGATCCCTTTGGTGAATGGTCGCCCTCACACAAACCAACATGCTATCATAATCTCATAGATTTCTCCAAGACTAGGAGCATTTGAATTGGTGTAATAGATGATCTCCACAATAGGGGCCAATAATGACACAAACTAACCACATTTTGCTCACCAATCATTGTCCAATGCTTGAAAACCTTATTACCCAAGTTTTTTTTGGATTTTGACCACATTTCGTACTCTGGACTCACAACTAAGGACTACACTAGTGCTTGTACCTTCATCATCCTCTCCAATAAGAGAAAATAGCTAGCATATCTAGTATTAGTGGACAGGGTTGAGGAATTACTTCCTCACGAGCCTTGTACATGGTTGAGGGGGTGTGGTGGTTGTAGATAAACATGTACACCTCTAGCATAACTTTAAGACCTCTATGGTAATGATAAGACAACTTTCATATATTAAAAAAACTAGAATATATTTAATTGATTTATGTTAAACTAGCTTTAAAGGAAAATTCATGTACTCACACTATATCTAGCTACTACACCTATGTACTTGCCCTAAAGGTTCCATGTAAAGGGTCAACCACCATATAGTTAAGGCCATAGTCATATCCCATTGTCAGTGTATCAATTGGCTACTTATATAATGTTGCATAACACATAAAAATGTGTGGTGTCGTAAAAACAAAGAAACCAAATCCCAACTAGAGAATTGGTAGGCCAAATAGGCAAATGTTGGTTGAGAGTTCCCTCAGCTAGAACTCCGCCCTCGACTAGAACTCTACCCCCACTGGAACTATGCCATGGCTGGAACTTTTCCCTAGCTGGAACTTTTCCCATTTGACATTACCAACGTATAATTGTGAAGATTCCAAATCTCTAAAAATATTTGCTAGCTCAATAACTCTCTATAGGAAGTAAATTTGACAATGCCTAAACTTTATTGGAACGAATAAAAACCTCACAAGAACACTTCCCTTGTTGGAACCTTGCCCTTGTTAGAGCTCTGCCCTTGTTGGAGCTCTGCCTTGGCTAGAACTCTGGCCTAGCTGAAAGTCTACCATGCTGGAACTCTGCCTTAGCTGGAAATTTGCCCCGTTGGAACTCTACTTTGACTGGAACTATGCCCTCAGATGGAACTCTACCTTGGCTGGAACTATGCCATGGCTAGAACTGTGCCCTAGTTGGAACTCTGCCCCGGTTGGAGCTTTTTCCAATCAACATTACCAACATAGAATTGTGAAGAATCTCAATATCTGCTACCTCAATAACCCTCTATAGGAAGTACATTCGAAAATGAATGTACTTTATTAGAAGGAGCATGAACCTCACAGGAACCCTGCCCTTGTTGAAGTCTTCCCTAACTAGAAATTTGCCCCGACTGGAACTCCGCCTCGGCTGGAACTCTGCCCTACTAGAACTATACCCTGGTTGGAACTTTTCCCCGCTGGAACTCTGCTCCGTCTGGAACTCTACCCTTGGTTAGAACTCTGCCCCGATTGGAACCTTGCCCCTGGCTGGAACTCTGCCTCCTTGAGATACAAATATCTAAATTTTTGCTAGCTCAATACGTTCGAAAATGCATGAAATTTTGGAATGAACTCTTCCATCACATGTACCCTACCCCGATTGGAACTCTGCCTTGGCTGGAACTATGACCTGGTTGGAACTCTGGACCTATTCCAAGATCATATTGTTGTACAATTATTTGTCGATATAGGACAATGTGTCCCTTCTCTGCTGTACTGTGGCTGTCATGTTCCTTTCGCTGCTAAACTGTTACTATTGAAGCATGACTGTGGTGCCCTATCCTAGCCGAGATATGACTATGTCAAAACCTAGATGATAGGTCAATGGTGGTGTTAATTTTGCTAGAGGGAGCTATGACTTTGCCCCAGCTGGAACTTTGCCCTTACTGGAACTCTGCCCTGGCTAGAACTCTAACCCAGCTAGATTTCTTTGTCTTGCAGAACCCATCTACTAGCGTATTATACATAAGAAGATTAGGATCTTTTTCTTTGCTCATCATTTGGATGAAAAGCTGGACTCAACCTCAATTTTTTTATTCTTGCAAATTCCTTTGATGTGAGTATTGAAGCTTACGATGTCTAGAATATAGCCATGTGCTTACATTCATCCAAACACTTTGAATGTAGTGGGATTGAATGTATGGAAAGAGTGTTTGGCACTTGAGATCATCTTCTTATATATGGAAAGGGTTGTCTTCATCAAACCCTAGATGGTAGGTCAATGGTGGTGTTAATTTTTCTAGAAGAAAATGTGACTTTTCCCCAGCTGGAACTCCACTCTAGCTAGAACTCTACCCTTACATGCATGCCTTGGCTGAAACTCTTCCCTCGTCTGGAACTATGCCCCAGCTATAAATTTTAATTGGCTCGAACTATGACCTGGTTGGAACTCTTCCTTGACTGGAACTCTGCCCCTGTTGGAAGTCTGCTTTGATTGGAATTCTTCCCTATTGGAACTCAGCCCCAACTGGAACCTTGCCCCTGGAAAAGTTCCGACTGGGGTATATTTCTAGCTAAGGAAAAGTTCCAGTCAAGGAAGAGTTCCAACTAGGGCACAGTTCCAACCAAGGTAGAGTTCCAGCCAAGGGAAGGTTTCTAGCCGAGGGCAGAGTTCCAACCGGGGCAGAGTTCCAGCCAGGCAGAGTTCCAGTCATGGAAAATTTCTCTTCGAAGTGAAGTTCCAGTTGTGGCAGATTTTTGACAGGGTGGTATGCATGATGTAAGCAACATCTTCTCTTCGCTTTAGATCTTATTGGTAAGGGGGATTTCCCAAGGCATCCAAGCACTAATGACAAGAGGTATGCAACATATGACACATATGAAAGTATGCAACATATGGCACATTACGAGAGGTATGCAACATGTCACACATGCAAGTAGCAAGGAGCATAAGTTTGGAACTATTGCCCAATTAAACTTGATGATGAAGAAGAAGAAGATACTTGAATTTTGAGTTCACCCTCTATCTAGGGTCACGACTTTCCTCAGAAAGGGCAAGACAAAAAAAAAGCGGGCTCAATGACAAAAGATGTTGGGTCTTCAAATCCAAGGAAATACTTACGCATACATGGAAAGAAAATGGATAGTCAAAACCTGCCTCAATCTCAAAATAAACTATTTTGATTCAATAACTTTTTTGTAAATGACCAAACCATCTAATGCCCGTACAATGTATATAGCCTTCAGAATTGGTTATTGCTTTCAAATTACACCAATTCATGTATAAATTATGAGCTAATGAAATATAAAACTTCCATTTTTAAACATTTTGTAATAATGTAATCAACATGACTGAAAATCAATAACAGACTTTTGGAAGGATTTGTCACAACATAATTGCAATCTTATGTGAGTTGATAAAACATTTTCCTTCCTTTTTTCAGTTGAAAAATTATACCAAGAAATTATCCGTTATGATGATGTTTAGACAAAGATATCAAGTCATTCTATGGAACTGAAAATCCTATTCCTATTGAATGATCGTAATGGAAAAAATAGCAAAGTGTTGTCTCATGCTTTGCATAATTGTTTACTTTCTGCTCATTTATATCTAAAACCTAAAGAAACTAATTGAGATATTTGTGAAAATTGAGCCCAAAGTAGCCAATTCCATGTAACTATCTATAATCAATATCCAAGAACCAACTTAAGTTGGAGATCCTTGTTACTCGAATTGCATATTTGTTCCATGCTTGAATATGAAAATGGTTGGTAAAATAATTGAATTTACATGAAGATCATGAAAAATTAAAACCACCACAATAATATCGACAAAGATGATTGAGATAAAAGGTTGGCTACAAATTCATATGTCACTCACTGGGAGTGATCTAAAATACAAATATAAATATATCACCCTTCTCCTTCATGAGATGATTCATTAGAAAAAAGACTCACAAACATAGATCTCTTAGATTCTTCACTTCTAACAAAAAATGCCCAATTTTTGTTGATACATTGTGAAAATTTCCATGCATATAAATGCAAAAGAAAAAGCCACAAGCATCAAAGTGGTAAAAATAAAACTTGGATCATTGAGGTAAACTGATATAGGTTTACAAACTGCAACCCAAATGACATTAGTCCTTAATTGAGAGGGGGGTGGATAATGGTTTGCAAATGTTTTATTTGACATTATGTGGATACAACAAAAGATCAATTTTAGGAAATGGGTAAGCTCTCTTGACCTCTATTATATGAGAGATAATAAGGATTTATTTGGTCATGTAATTTTCGAAGATGAATTGTGCCAGTTAGCCTAATTGCAAAAAACAACAGGAACAAGAATGACATAGTCAAAGGACATGCAGGAGAAAAACTTGGTATAGAGGAAAGAAGCATGGATAACCACCCTTACATGACACCCTTTCTCTTACCAACCGGAGTAGAAGAACTTGAAATCTATCTTCTTCTACACCTAAGATCAAGATTCTAAATCGCAGCTATCACAATCCTTAATAATTTGAGATGAAATGAAGTGAGCATTGAATAACTATAACATCTAGAAACAAGAACTTGAATGGAGCATTGACTGGCTGTAGTTTAGAAATAAGAACCTGTTGATTCTAGTTATTAATTCTTTGGGAAAACTAGATGTCTTCTATCAATGGATGCTTGGAAGAAATAAATTTTAATTGAAATTTTTAGAACTTAAAAGACATACTGAATTCAAAAGATTCATGCTTTGATCTTAAATTTTTAGAACTTAAATGACATACTAAATTGAAAAGATTCATGAATCTTGGTTTTATCCACTTTCGTAGAACTTATTAGGCAATCCCAATTCTTTCATTGCTAAATATTCAATTTTAACATAAATTCTTTAAAATGCACAAATATAAAGATGTAGTAATGTTGTACTTAATTTTCATAATTTTTTCATATATATTTTAGTGAATGTTTAGAATCTCATAATATATGTATTAAAACATGTTGTCACAAAATAAGAAACCGGATTCAAGAAAAAATATCATAATAGACAATGGTCTAATATTCTAAAATTGTTGAAGGTAACCTATTATTTACCATACAACCATCCACCCACCACGGAAACAAAATGTCTAATTACAACCCAATCCACAAAGGTAGTTGTGATGGTATTTACCATCCAACCATCCACCTACCATGGAAACAAAATGTCTAATTACAACCCAAGCCACAAAGGTAGTTGTGATGGTTTTGAAGGACTTCCTTGATATGCAGTTGAAGAAGGATGTAGTTTGGAATCCTATTATACACTGACAATCAAGGTTGCATTGCAGGGAAGGCTTAAACTTGTATCACCATTTAGTATCAATTTGTTAGAGAAAAAAATTATAGAAAGAGAGCAATGAAACATGCATTATAAAAAAATAATACACTAGATTTGTTCATTAAATTTCTTCGTCAAAATTAAATTTTAGAATTACAAAGCTTAATCAATCAAAGAAAATTTCAGAATTACAGAGCTTAATCAATCTAGTATGATAGTTTTTTGATAATTCCTAAGTGGGAGTGTTGGAAATGTAATCTTATTTTACAAATTTTCAATAGAGACACTACATACTAAACCAGAAAATTTCAATAGAAACAATACATACTAAACCAATATGGCCTAAATATCGCCAAGCATGAAATGCATCGGATAACCCTCCTTGATATCAACCCGAGGAATGGCATTGAGTGGCTTGAATATCTCCAAGTATGAAATATATAGGATAACCTACCTTGATATCAACCCCATGAAGGGTACTGAGTGGCCTGAATATCTCCAAGCATGAAATATATAGGGTAACATGCCTTGATATAAACTCCATGAATGCTATTGTAGCCTAAATATCTCCAAGCACAAAATATACAAGATAAGCTGCCTTGATATCAACCCCAGGAATGGTATTGAGTGGCTTTAATATCTCCAAGCATGAAATATACAGGATAACTTGACTTAATATCAACCCCTGGAATGGTATTGAATAACTAATAATAGAGCTTAAATGATAGCTTCAATATTGACTGCCACCCACAACATGACACAAACAATAGCCAACTTTGATGTCAACTACCACAATATTGGTAATAATTGGTTTTAGGATTATTAAACAAAAAATTATGAAAATTAAAGCTTCAATTGGGGATGTGTACACTTCAGAAACAAAGCAAAGTTGACTAAAATTGATAGAGGTGCAAAAGCATGTACAATGATATGATCTTGGAATACAAAAATTTGGAAATATGAACCATTAGAGTCTCAAAGAAATCACCAGATGCTCCTAGGAAAAACTAGATAGAGCTTGAATTCCATGATAGTAGGAGTCTCCTATTCCAAAGGAATCCAACTGTGTCAAAAAATCATTTCACCTGAGGCCTCCTCTTTTCCACTTTTCCAACATAATGAGAAATCTTATCATACTTAAAAATCAGCTTCCCCTTTCCTCCAACAACAACATTTTCTTGACCCAAATCATTGTTTGATTCTAGCCAAGCTATTAGCTCCTTCGCCTGCAATTTCTCTTCCTTGGCCTTCATTTTCTTCCCATTTCTTCTGCTCTCAGATTCATTACCAATACCCTCCATGTGATATTCAAACATGTCAATGGCCTTGTGAATGAGATATCTATTTGGGGGGCCATTCCAATGACCCCAAAAACACACATAACAATGAAAACAACTACAATCAAAAGATAGACTACGAGAGCAATTGTTCCTCCTACCTCTCCTGCTGCTCTTTCCTTCATTATTCTCCATTGAAAACACCTTCAAAGAAGAGGCCATAACATAAAATAACACTTCCTAGTACTCTTGGGTAAGTGTGATAATGAGCATGATTATAGTCTCGAGAAGAAATTTAGGCATTGAAAAACTCTCCAAATTCATCTGGAAGCTCATGGCATCTAAAATTCTGAATCTTATAAATTCTTGGATACTTCAAATTATGAGCAGAAAGTTTATTTATTGTAGGAATACTAATCATACTTAAAATTAATTATCAACAACTTGCACCATAATCATCATATAATTATAAAAATAGCATTATGCATCTCTGTTTTCCATAATATAAAACATACCAAAATAATCATCATATAATTATAAAAACAAAGCAATCGAAACAGAATTTCTAACAGAGAAACCATCAGACCTTCACGCTGCTCTTAGCCATCACAACTCTCACCATGAAGTTTGAACATGAGACCTCATGAGGACCAAACCCCAATGAGGCCAACTAATCTACACCTCGTGGCTAAAAAAATGATAATTATGTTTTATGATTTTTTTTATAATCAAAATAACCTTGTAAATATCAACCATTCTTGTACATGTAATGCCAACCATTCTTCAACATTCACCAATAAATATCTTATATGGTGTGTATGCTTCCAAAGACAAGCATGGTGATTTGCTTAAACATTAAAGCAAGTGGAAATGATGCCACATCTCTCTTCAAGGAAATGAATCGAACATTTATGACCATATTATAATTAATAATTAATAGAAGTTAAATAATATATGGGATAGCATGTTTAACCCAATGCTATTGTTAAAAGATGCTATCGAACTGCAACAAGAGCATGGCTAGCACATCTTGAATTTGAGTGATTGAATTGGGTTTGGTAGGTGGATCAGTAAGATTGAATTTGAGATGGAAAGAGCAACAAGCAAACTGTAGATTAATGGTACACCATTGTACATGGAGTCATAAATATTCTATAGGTTGAAGGAAATCGAGCCAAGTTATCAGATGATGAAAGATGGAAGAAAAAGGAAGGAAACAGAAAGTAGAACATCTATCAAATAGGAATTGATCTCTGTTAAATGAATTACATAAATACTCGAGTAAAAAGATTGACTGGAAGGCAAGTTACAATAGATCCTATGCTGCTCAAAAATATGTTAATCAAAGATAACTATTGATCCCTCAAAGCCTGCAATTCATTCCAATAAAATAACTAAATAAATGAAAGACAAAGAAGTTAACATTTTGATGAGATAAGTCTCATCAATCTTCAATGACATAAAATATTATACCATGAAATGCCCTCAGGATTACAAGCAATTTTATGCAAGCTTCTGCTTACTAAATCTCTCTCGAGCCTCTACACTCAATACTACCAACTAGATAGAAAACTTCATTTTTAGATTTGTTATAAATTTTGAAGGACCAAATCTTATCTATAAGCTAAAACTGTAAATCAGTCTCGAATCAATGCAGGAAATCTGGGACTCGATAAGCCTTCTTGAAGACGTTCATCGACCTCTTAGAAAATAGAGTGCAATCTTTAGTTGTCATTAGATTATGCCACAAAATCTGCTATTAACACATCAAATATCTAATTTCCTCAAAATTTGGAATCTGCCTTAAAATTTTGAGTCCGTGTCCTTGAATTTTGGCTGAAGATGCTATTTAGATCCCTAGAAATTCGGGATGCAATTAAGTCTTTAACTGATGGTATCATGCTCTCAATCTTTCACCTTGAAACTGGAAATGATATGATTGCTATTCTAGAAATTTGGATCTTCCTATTGATCGTTCATCTTGTGCCTTTGAAGTTTGGATTGATCTTGAAATTATGCTCTTCCACCAAATAATTGTTTGCCGAGAAATTTGGAGATGACCCTTGACCAAAATCCCTTGCAGTCAAGTGACCTAGAAACATGGGATCAAATATGCATCTTTAGTCTTCAAATTTGGAAACCATTCTCTCTCTGCCTATCTGAAACTAAAAGGGATCGAATCATAGCAGTTGTTAGATGAAGTTAGGATATGAAATGACAGATAAGATTGACAATTAATTTAAGATCCTATCTTGAAGTGGTTTTCTTTGAACACTTCACCATGACTTGATTCAATGAAGGAAAAGAGATGAATCCATGATCTTTGGAAACCCAAAATTTGCTAAAAATAAGGAAAAGATGCCTATTGGTGCATTGATATTCAAGCTAATAGGAATACACATAATTTACCAAAACTGATCTTGTAGTTTATTATGTTCATAGTGAATCATTTCGAGGATATGCATTTTATTTAGGACTCGGTTCTTGGCAATATATCTCATAGAACCCTGAAGGTCGCTTGCATTTTCTTTAGGACCATGTTGTTTGACAGTTATACACATATCCAAATTTGCATGTAAAAACAATATCCAATGTTTATCCAAATAGAATTGCTGCAGATAGGCATGCCACAATAAGCAGCAGCATCAACGCTAAACCAAGGAGAATAAAAATATTTACTTGAGAAGGAACAAAGCAAACCAACGCAGGTGCTCATGAGCCATGCAATGTAGTAATATTTTCCAAGATGAAATGGCATTGCCACATCTTCTGCATTATCTCTATGCACTAGAAGAGTAAACAATAGTGATTGGAGGCTTCAACTTTGGCATTATAAAATCCCGTGTGAATGTGATTTGCATTGGGAACAACAACTAATTTAAGGAGATGCCCATCAAAGACTTTTCAAATTTACATTATCTATGATGGAAGTTCTGGGCGTGCATCATTCATGTAGCTTTTATGAACATGTTGGTGCCGTTTACTCAAATAAATTCATTTTTCTCTAAAGAGACATCAATTCCACTTTTTGTGTATTATAAACTTTAGTGCATTCTAAAGCAACGAGCAATCTATGTTAAAATTTTCATCAGCTAAATCTCAAAAACTATTTAGTGCTAAGAGATGTCTGAGCATCACTTGAAAAATTGACCAAAATGAACTTGTGACCTATGCAACCAATAAACAATTTCAAAACTCATCCATCTTTTCAGGAAAAAGATGCAAATGGCCCTACAAGACCTTATAACCATGATAATGAAGAATATTTGTGAGCAATGGCATAGCTGTTGTGTCTCAAGGCAAGTCTTTGATGACCTCTCAAGACTTTTACTTGATATTAAATATGAATAATTCCCCTAACTATTGCTGGAACTCATCCATCTTCAGAAAGATTTGAAAGATTCATATCTTTACCAAACCCTTCGCCATCAAATACACTACTTCATCCATTAAAAAGAATGTCGAGCAGTTTGAAGACGTTTAACACTATCACAAGTAATCAATAGGTTCCCATTACCCATATAACTTATTTATGGTATTACAAACCCTGTGATGCATTAGCATAGCTATTTCTTCATTTAATCTCTTTCACCAACTCAGGCCTGGCCTGTCAAGATAATGGGAAAGAGGGATCATTGTAGGTGGAGGGGTTGGAGTTTGAAGCAGAAAGAGCGGGATCATTGTAGGTGCAGGGGTTGGAGTTTGAATGATGGTGCAGTGGCCAAAGGGAGTACATAGTGACGTAATGGAATGGCATGGGAGGGAGGAAATGATGACGGAGGTACGAGAAAGTGAAGGGAAGAGGGTAACGGTGGAGGCTGTAATGATGATGGGGTGGAACGGGCTACCGACAACGGAGAGAAGGGGTCACCAGTGGTCGGAGATCCGGCACGACGATTGCCTCCTAACAAAATAATAACTAAAAAACTAACCTAAACACTAACCTAAGAACTAACCTAAAACTGAGCTAGACTAACCTAAGACTAAACCTAGACTATGTTTTGGAAGAGAAAGTTGTAAGGACCTAGGTAAAATCCTAGCACAAGCCCTACCTAACCTAGGGTTTCTCGGGAGGATAGCCAACCAAATGGAGAAGAGTCCTAAGTTGAGTAACTAACCTAAGGAAAAATAAGGAGAAACCTTTGGGAACTGTCACACAAATACATGCCACTTTTTTGATGAGGTGACACAAAGAAAAGGTAGAGACCTATCCTAGGGAAAAGTGGAGCTCTAAGGATACCAATAAGACTTAGACATGCACATCCACCAACATCCAACAAAACGTTAAGAATCTTGACCAGGTTGTTCCTCTATTCATCCAACAAATCAAAGCATCACCAAAAACAGACATTAACTAAAGAATTACTAGAAAAATAGCTTGCATTAACCACAAATATTCCTCAAGAGGAGCACATCCATCGAGAGAAACCCAAAGAAGGGTAAAACAAGTGCATAGTGATTTATCCCATAAGTTTTGATTGCGCCGAGAGGCGCTCTACAGCCCAGTATGGGGTAGATCTTGTAACGTTACGTAAAGTTGTAACGTTACATAATGTTATGTCGGCTATAAACAAAATATATAAAATTAGAAGAAAAAAAAAACAAGAACTATATAAATAGAAAAAAGTATCACAAACTACATCATAGCTAGCTACCTTGATCCAGCAACAGCAACAACCACTGCGATAGCAACCAACAACAGCAACAACCACTGCCATAGCAACAATTACTACCACAGCAACAATAAACCTAGGTAGGAATTTTAAATTTGCAGATCCACAATCAATTCAGATATTTCTTTTTGCAGGTAATATTTTTAGATATTTAGTGTAGTATACCCGTATACCTGTAGTGTGAAATGAGTAGTATACCCGTCATTGTTTTGGGATTTTCTTCTACAAGTCTATTATGCTTAGGAATGGTCGAATTCATAGAGTAGTTTAACTCAATATAATACAATACTATATGGAGTGGGGGAGCGCATAGCCGGTTGATGTCAATCCGGTTGCAGCTACAACGGATTTAATTTAATTATTGGTATTATTTATTAATCCTTTTCCAGGATAGGGCAGTGTAGTTATGTTTTACTATTGGTGCTGTAATTATTACTAGAACTAACTATCCAACACAAATGGCTCAACAAAACCACCATAAGACATTATTGGGCCATGCTTGGTTACATATTAACATATTGATTTAGCCCTTACAACAGACGAGATTTCTTTATTTAGTGAAACCAAGCCCCGTAGAGTGTTTCTTTTGGGTACAAAATGTCATGGTTCAAATCATGTCATGGTTCTAGGGCTGTGGTTCTTTCGAGTTCGGGGTTTAGGTAGAGTAAGAGGTTCTGGGTAGAGGGAGGCCACTAGCCCAAGAGATTGTAAATACAGTACAGAAAGGTGGCATATCAAGATGCGAAGCTAGCCTATCAGGAGTATATGGTAAATTGTAGAGTGCTAAGGTGGCGTAACTCCTCCTTCAAGTAATAACCTAGCCCCTTCTTCGATCACTTAACCGGGATATATTTATTTGGAAACCGACGTAGTACCACACGAAGTGCCACACCCTGGCGATAATATGTACCTTTCTACTGGGAGGTATACTTTCCATTGGCAACCCCTCCTCCACTGGCTGGGGCTAGAAAGAATTTGACAGCCAACGCAGTGTCAGGATATACAGTTCAAAGCCGGCGTAAGAATAAAAACAACAATATAAACAACAAGAGTTATGGAAAACTACATAATAAACAGCCAATAGGTAAGAATTTTAAATTTTAAATTTTATTTCAAGTAGATCTAAATTCTCGAGTAGGGAGGGAGACTGGCAAATAAGAGAAAGACTAGAAAGGTGTTTAAAAAAATCAAAATACAATGCCAGCTTTCAACCTCCTGCGCAGCCATAACCCTTCGATCTCCTCCTCCCTCCTCCGAGGGTGTGCTCCATCCGGCGCCAGCCTCACACACCCATCTCCACCTACTCCCTGTGGCAGCTTCCCTTTCATTTAGTCGCCAGAACCAACCAAGAAAGTAACCGTAGGATTTCTTCTTCTTGGCTGCTGCAATTTTTTCCCTAGCTCAGGAACGAGTCCATAGACCTGGAAGGATGATGAAAGAAAGTGAGGATCAAGAAAATGATAGTATGGAGCATTATATGACAGAGAAGGATGTCAGTTCGTCCAAATTAGGTGTCCAACCAATCCAAGCGCCAAAGCCCAATAGATATATTTGTTTCCCTCACCAACTTTCTTCTTCATTGATCAATTCTGATCTTCAAGATGTCTTGCTCTCTCCCTCTCGATCTGAATTCTCCTTGCAAGAATATGCATGCCTCTCTAGATTCTAAACTTTCCTCCTCTAGAATGCTCTTTGATATGAATCCAATAGATGAACTTGGGCATGGAGTTAGTAATCTGCCACAACAAAGTGATCCAGAGGACTGTTTCCCGTGGGCATGCATTGAATATTGGCCGTCATAATTTTAGCCATCATAAGCAAAATGCATTTCTAATGAGTTACCAACCAATGAAAACAACCATATTATTCCAGTTCCCCAAACAAAACTACGCAGGAATAACAAGCCTGAGAATTGCTAGAACATGCTGCAAAAAATCTATGAAGAATACTTGCAGGAGTTGTTGCAAGATGATACAGTGGCTATTAAAGCAGAAATGGTTTCCGCAACAACAAAGAATAGTGGTGAAGTCAATGTCTTAATGTGATTTTAGATCAGTGGCGAAGTTTGTAGATAACATTTTTTTTTTCGAGGTTAAGTAGTTTTATAAAGATTCTAAACTTTGTCTTAATGTGATGTTATACCTGACATATTTTCTAAGTGAAGTATTTTCATAAAAGATCGGACTGCCATATTCTTCTAAGTATTCTTATTAAAGATCGGTTCTGAGCAAATCCTTAAAATTTATTTGGTTTTTCCTAAATTTCTTTCATGTTTTTGAATTACAAATTATATCTTGCATAGAGTTTGTAAATTACATTTATTAGTTTTTTCGAAAAGTATTATTATAAAAAATTCCGAAGTTGTTCTTAATGTGATGTTAGCCATGATCTCATTTCGAAGTGAAGTATTTTTCATAAAAAGATTGGTTCTATAGTATTTTAATAAAAGTTCGATGTTGTAATTGATTATAGGGAGGGATTCCTTAAATTTAGTTTGGTTTTCTATCTTTTAGTTATTTTTTGTAAATATTTAAATGTTAAGTAAAGTGGTATATATTTTTCGATTTAAATCACTTCAAATTCAACTCATTGTGTACTCTACTCCAAATAATAATAAATATTAATATACAAAACCCTTATTTTGTTTCTTGGATAAAGAGGTCTCATGCAAGGCTTTTAAACAACTCAAGGTTTTCTCATGTATTGCATGCAAGGAGCCATTTGAGGAGAGGTTTTCCCCTTGAGAGATTTGATCCCTCTCGGCGCTTGATATAACATACTCTACATTACCCTATGACACTAACATCATACCATACTATGATACAATAAAATGTACCATAACATAACATACTAACAATATGTACCATTTAACACTAAGTCATGCATGCATGTGTAATATATACCATATCATACCCTATGATACTAGTTCATCATACCATACTAACATACAAAATGTACCCTACAAACCCTAAATTGGTTGAAGTAAACCCTAGTTGGTGCATGCAAATTTGTGTTCATGAAAGCCTAGTTGGTGCATGCAAGTATTGGTGATCATGTGCTTCTAGTTCCCTCTCCTAACTTGCATGATTGCTCACTAAACCCTAGTTCCATCTCATACCTTGGTAACCCTAGTTGGAGCATGCAAATTGTTGTTCATGAAAGCCTAGTTGGTGCATGCAAGTATTTGTGATCATGTGTTTCAAGTTCCCTCTCTTAACTTGCAAATTCCTCACCAAACCCTAGTTCCATCTCATACCATGGTAACCCTAGTTCCACCATGGGCCTTTAATTCCATGTCATCAAAATACCCCAATAGATAACAACAGACAAAATACTACATGATCTTTGCAAATGTGCCAATTTCAAAAATTGTCCAAAAATAATAATAATATTATTATAGAAAATATCCAAAAACACACATAGTCTTATACATCCAGAAAACATTCATGAACCAAAAGATTATCTAACTCAACCAAAATAGTGAAATATATACATAGATATTACATGTCACCTTTATTTGAATCACAAGGAAGAAACCAAATAGGGCCCTTCAATTATCTCTTCTAGCTCCATATCTTCCAGAATTTGACTTGCTTTAGGAAGAGAATCAACAATAATGTTTAGTTCCCAAAAACATGCTGAAAATAAATGTACTAAAGAGTAGTAGTATTTGACAATTAGGTCTTGTTTAACATCCAATTTATAGTGAGATCCTAGTCAACAAAAACCTAGAGAGTTTTTACACCACCATTGAAAGCACATTTCATTAAGAGCATTGAGGCCATTAATTATGCAAAGTTGTTTGTTCCAATGCCGGTTCCAACTTTATACTTACTGACATGCATATCAAAGAAAAATAAGATGCCCCGTGATACTAAAATTTGGATCTCTTTGATATGCACCATCATGGAAACAGTAGAGGAAATTTCAACTCAAAATGGGCCTCCTAAAATGAACTAATAAAATAATAGTTAAAATAATAAAATAATATTTATTAATTTTGGAGGAATAAAAGAAAAAAACTACATTTTTGTTTGTACTTTTGACATATCTCCCTGTGTTTTTACTCAAATTTTGATCGGGAGAGCTCATTGGATGCGGAATTAAATTCTGCATCCAACGAGTACCCACTTGGCATACTTTTGATGGACCATGCTACCCCAAAAACCAAAAATACCTAAAAAAATGGAATGATGATGTCATCATTCCATTTTTTCAGGTATTTCTTATTTTTGGGGTAGTGGGGTCTGTCAAAAGTATGCCGATTGGGTACTTGTTAAATTCTGCATCCAACGAGCTCTCCCGATCGAAATTTGAGTAAAAACACAGGGAGATATGTCAAAAATAGAAACAAAAAAAGTAGTTTTTTTTATGATACCTATCCCCAAATTTATATTTAAAAAGTGTTTAAGACCTATACGGTATTTCAAATTTAAAGCAATTTCATTGGCTAACACATGATGACATGGAATTTGAATAAAAGTTAAAAGGCCCATTTTGAGTTGAAATTTCCTCTAATGAAGCTACCATGGGAAAAGAATTAGAGACATGTGTTTAGTGTACTTTTTGAGACAATGCTTGAATAAGAGATTAATTCTTGAACAAAAGAATGTTTTTTTCCTCAAATAGAATTAAGAACTAAGTTCATCCCTAGCCAAATGCCCCATATGACAATGTACAAATGATTACTTTAAACATCTTGCCTCGGGCACTTGATGCTATGGATGAAATCTTTAGATGACATTGGCGGTACTGTACTTGAGCATTCCTGCACATGGTTAGGATGCAAAAAATGACGTATATGTGCAAATATATGGTAATATAGGTCAAACTCTATGTGGTATCTACAACAACAAGTGTTCTCGATGGTATTGATTCTAACATACCAAGGCTTGTATTTTTCAAAATATCTTTGCTCGAGCCTTAGCTCTACGTGGGAAACTTTAAACATCTCGAACAGTTGAGTTTGTGTCATGTCAAGATAATGTTTAACATGAGGTTCAGTGTGATGAGAACCCCTACAATGTTTTAACACATACTTTGTGTTAGAAGAAGGCCTAGCATTATCATGCCAAAACGTTTGCACTAGGCCCTTCACTGCTTCGACTAACTTCATGTCTTTGCAGGGCAACCTACCGCTAAATGCCCATAATGTTTCCATTTGTCCCTCTACATCAAGGTTGTCTCTTCTTACTAAATATTTTTTAAGTGTATTTGGATGTAAAGGAACAATTTATGATGTGCATTT
>LPNX011059887.1:65119-105119 GCA_001517045.1 Pseudotsuga menziesii | reverse complement strand
ATAAACCTTTTCAAGAAATTGAGAATATCAAAATATGTTTTTGATCTAATTGATGTTACACATGATAAATAATGCATAAAATTGTTATTCAACTAAGCACCTAAAGGGACACAAAAGTAGGAAGGAAAATCAATTTATAAAAGTTGCATAGGCATTTAAATTAATTGCATTGTGAAGACTATCCAAAATGATTTTACATAGTTACCATATGGCCTTAAATTGATTCTATAGAATTGCTAATATTTAACATGAGACATACAAGGGTTAGCTTTGGTTAGAACCTAACAATTGTATTAACATACCCTAATGGTAAATCCTTCCTTGGAGGATCAAAGTAGTGAAATTGTAAGGCTTAGATGTGGAGTACATACGTCTTTAGTTCCGTGAGTGAATTATACATACTAATATCTTTCCAACAATGGTTTTTTTTTATCAAACACGGTCTGTAGGTGAAAGTTATGACTCCAAAAAAGGAACGCTCTAATTATTCCCTAGAAGTTCAAGTGGTACTAATGTCCTCACAACATAATTTACACATATGTGTTATAGCTTTATCATATCGCATATGCGATATGAATAAGCTATATCGCATATGCATTATTTTAAAATTTAAATAATTGGCGGGATTAAGGTTTGGCATTAGGTTTGGAAGCAGCTTCGGAATACCGAACCTATTGGCTAGGACAAATCAACCAGGGCCAGTGCTTGTCTTTTAGAACTCTATCAATATGCTCAGTTTAGATGGCGTGTTTTGATATGACATACATAATATTTTTAAATGAAAATGTTGGATATTGTAGAGTACGAAATGACGATTCTGAATATGTAATTTTTTCCTTCAAAACTATGTTTTATTTATTTATAAATTTTTTTCTAAATGACACAGGTCAGTTTTTGAAAATACATACATTGATTGTTTGTTATATAACTTTTGATTTCCATCACCATTTCCCCAAAAAACTATATGATGCACTAGATGAGATCAAGATCTACGATCTTATATTTAGAAATCAAGTATTTCATTAATTTTTTCCCCTAAAGTGTTGCACCCGCACATAAGGTTTTAATTTCAATCTTTTATCACTTCAATAATTATTAATAATAATAAATAATTCATGAAAAATTCCGAATAAATAGTGTTGCACTAGGCCCATATGTCCTTTATATGTCTGCAAGATTTTATCCCAAATGGACATCATTTACCTCATATATTGTTGCACCCGCAGAAACATATATGTTACTAATGTGCTGAAAATTTGAAAACCCACTTTCACGGAAACTAATTTTATAATCATTTACACACATTTTCTCTGCATAAATGCTATATATTATGAAATCTAATTCAATTACCTATCTTTTCTCTTTTTACTTCATCTTCAAATAAGTTAGGGAAGTACCCCTAATTGTCATTAAGACCAATTTTGGTTTATCATATTTTAAGAAGAATAATATTTGGGTTATAAATATTTGTATTGTAATAAATACCAGTGTAGATCCAAATCCTAGGCTCTATCAAGCGCCGAGAGGGATCAAATCTCTTTGTAGGTATCCATTGATTTGATTCAAACCAAAAGACACATATTTTTATTTAAGGTCCACATATAATTTTTTTATTATTTTTTATTTTGTTATGAACTAACATTACAATATTTCCTCATACATGGTTTTAAAACCATGCACATGGTTTGTTTAAAACCATGTGCAAGGCCAACTCTTTTTATTATTTTGTTAAGTAAAAACGTTACAACTTCTCCCCCATATTGTGTTTTTTTCCTTACCCATATATTTTTACGGATAATTTAATTTTTACTTTTTTATTGTTTTGTTAGCTAGGAAGATTACAGCATCTCCCCCATATTAGGTTTTTTTGTGGCCGACATTTATTACGTATGTGCATGGTTTTAAAACCATCCACATGGTTTATGGTTTTAAAACCACATGGTCTATGGTTTTAAAAGCATGTGCAAGGCCAACATTTTAAATTATTTTGTTAAGTAAAAACATTACAACATCTCCCCCATATTGTGTTTTTTTTTATAGCCGACATAACATTATGTTCTATTTTTTTTATAGCCGACATAACATTATGTAACGTTACGTAACGTTACAACATTACGTAACGTTACAACATTACGTAACATTACAAGATCTACCCCATACTGGGCTATAGAGCGCCTCTCGATGCAATTATGAAACTAGAAAGTGATTTTCATCCTCAATCCTCATAGAATCAAAGAGAGATAGCAAACCGTGCAAACCCTTTCTCTCCATAAAGTTTTAAGAATATACCAAAACTTTGTTTAATTATAAAATTCCTAAAAATTTATTCTAATATAAGCTATATTAATTAAATCTCACTTTCAATATGCCTATACAAATAATTTAGAAATAATATTTTATGTGTATCACATTATATAACAATGCAAACTAATCAACCATATACAACTATGTAAAACATTTTTTAATATTAATTTTAAAAACTTCTTTGTTAAAAAATATATTATAAAGATACAATGGAATCTTATATGTATTAATCACATCACTAATCTTTGGTAGGTGTATAAAAAGAACAACGGACAAGTTTATAAAAACTTGTTTACAAATAATAAAAAAATATCTATAATATCGACACTCAAATTAATAATAATAATGTGTTTATTATATTGTTATTTTTACATATTCACATATTATTATATTGTTAATTATTTTTACATATTATATTATTATCTTTAATTTCTAGATATTTTATTACTACTAAATTATTTTCTAGATACACTATTATTAATACTCATGTGAGCTAACATGAATACATGCAAATGCAACTCTCTATGGACCATATGACATTGGGCATAAATGGTTTTCTTCAATATAAAAAAAATAAGAACGGAGGAACTGGAACTGGAACATTAATAGGAGGAAACAAGTATAAACCAATTTTCTTACTACTGATGTGATTTATATATTTTCTTAAATCTGAAACAACAGGACTCCTAGTAATGCGACATATCTTGTATTTTACGCAACATATCTTCTATATTTTCCGACACTGTAACAATTTAATGATAAATGTCGCTGTTGTTAAACACGCCAAAATTTTTTACTTTTGTTCCGTCGGTGTTTTGTTTTATAGTTTCTTGCCGTTGTGTGAGCGCTGATTTTAAATACCAGACGACAAAAGTTTAGTAATGAGCGTTGACTTGAAATACATGTTTCTTCTTATTTATCACGTGCCTCAATTCTAGCAATTTTGCACATGCGGGTTTGATACCTGTTCGGTGACCGACACATATGCAAAAACATTGTAAGAATTACGTCTGATACCATACTTCTAGAATTGAGATTGCCATGTGAACTGACTTTGAGACCATGCCGACTTATTCACTTACAAAAATTATTAGACTTTGTTTTTGTTTTATTGAGTGGATTGATTCGCCGATAGCTTTAACTCCTTACACATTGGGAGTGTGGACACAACATGTCATTTTGTTTCAGGAAGGTTAAGATATATATATATATCCTCGGATTGCTAGGGAGCATTATTTGTGGCATGATCAGTGTGTTAATTTAGCACTGGAGAACAAGGATATAAGGTCCGTTGCGTTTTGGACATTGTCTTCCAATGGAATGGCCTGAACCAATCGAGAGTGTCCAGTGGCTTGTAGAGAGCGGCATCGATTGCCTGCCTTCGAGATACATCAGACCTAATGACGAGAAGCCCTCAGAGCAGCAGGTTGTGGAAGAGGAGATACCCATAATAGATATCTCCGGTCTCTGTGACGAACGACGGAGAAAGACTGTGGAGGAAATCTCAGATGCATGTAGAAACTGGGGATGCTTCCAACTGATCAACCATGGAGTTTCTGCTGAGCTTCTCATGGCCGGACGTGAGGTGTCAAGAGAGTTCTTTCGTCTGCCATTAGAGGAGAAGCAGAAGCACGCAAATGATCCACGGACTTACGTGGGATATGGCAGTCGAATTGGTGTGCAGAAAGGGGCGATTCTGGACTGGGGGGATTACTATTTTCACCATTTTTTGCCTGTTTCCATACGAGAGGAACACAGATGGCCATCCAAACCAGAAGAGTACAGGTGATTAAAGAATAGTCAGTGTGCCCCCTCTTTATTCATACTTTTATTTGGACTTAGTTTCATTAATGATCGTAGCAAGTAAGAATTGAGTTAAAATTTCATTATTGAGGATCGTATGTGTTGACATTACAGGACTATAATGAAAGAGTACTGCGACGGAACGCTGGAGCTCTGTGGGACTCTGCTGTCTGTGTTTTCTGAAGACCTAGGCCTGGCTCCAGACTATCTAAAGGAAGCTTTTGGATCTGAGGAGGGCATTGGGGTTTGCGTTAGACTCAACTATTATCCCACCTGCCCACAGCCGAATTTGACTTATGGCCTGTCTCCACATACCGATCCTGGAGGAATGACCGTTATACTTCACGATAATGTCGTTGGCCTTCAAGTTCACAAAGGCGACAATTGGGTGCCTGTTAACCCTGTTCCTAACGCTTTGACGATAATCCTAGGCGACCAAATGGAGGTGAGTGCGTCTATTAATATTAATGTTTTCGTGGATACCACTAGAACCATTGAGCAGCCTACCCGATCTCTAGGCCACTTTTGAACTTTGTATCTGTTTAACAGCCTCTACGCCTTAACAAAAAATTGAGTTTGGTCAAGCCAAACCCTAACAAAACGTTCACAAACTTTCTTCTTTTGGTGATGCAGATATTGACAAACGGAATTTACAAGAGTGTGTCACACAGCTGCGTTGTTAACGAGAAGAAGGAACGAATGTCGATCGTGGTTTTCTGTAACCCTAATGGAGAGAAGGAAGTAGGGCCTATAAAAGAGCTGATCCATGACTCCAACCGTCCAAGATACAGACAGATGACTTTCAACGAGTACAGGATGTTGATTCGAACGGCTGGGACGAAAGGAAATAGCTACGTGAAATCTCACATAAATTTTCTCTAGAAAATTGATGTTATATATTCTATTTATTTTAGGTTTTTGTACGTTATTGCACTGGTGGATATCGAAGGCAAACATCAGGTGGTAACTATGGAATAGACCTGGCTGGCTTACTTATATTCAGCCGGTAATCTGTATATATCTTATGAATAGATTAATTGTTATACTTGAATTTCCCAAGTTATTTGGAGCTATGAAACACCTCGACTCCCTGAGATTATAGATCCATATATAGTAATTGCCATGCCAATGATCTGATGTAATAATGACGGAATCGATCATTCTGTTTAAAATTCTTATCCAAATAGAGAGTCGAGGTTACAAACACTAGTACAGTGAGAATAAGAAGTACATTAGGTGAAATGAAATAGCAATTGAACTATTATTTTCCATGGGAGAGCAATAAACAGCCAGAGCAACTCAGTGGCATTGTGCTGGGCCATTCCGAATAAGTTTTTTTTTTATTTACAAAATATTATTGGATCTTTGATCAAAGTAATCTGACAATAAGTCCACGAAGGGTTTCCTATGAGAAAGGAGTTACCTGTGTTGATATCAACCCATATTCTGAATGATATTTATTAATATGATAAATTCCTGTAATAATATGAGAAAGGATGAGTGACTTGATCATTGGTATTGTTAGAGATATCTTTTGATCATATCTATGGTAAATTAAAGACGTAAACAGACCTCTTTTCAATAAAGTTATTGGTCCAATGGATGGTTATAATTTCTTTTAAAGAATTCTCTACAAATATGATATAATTTGTTTAAAGAATTCTCTACATGGTAGATTCAAGGGGAAGTTTTGTATAATTTAGTTGTTAAATATGGTATAAGTTTTGTTGAAGATTGTAATCAGTTAGGAAAGGTTTTGAATGTCCTTTCCTTAGAATCTTTGAAGTTGATAGACGATTTATAAGTAGGATTGTCTTTATGGTCTGCATTTTTTATTAAGGTCGTTCCCCATTTCAAACATTGGTTGGAAACGTATTGGGATAAAAACTCACCAGACGAATCTGGAATGTTTAATAAAAATACCACTTGGGCCTCTTTCATAGATGTCATAAAGGAACAATATTACTCCATGGGAAACTATGATGACCTGTACACCAAATTGACCATTATGCCTCAGGAAAGTGACTAGATAGTGTTAGAGTACACCAAGAAATTTCATACATTACATACAAAGTTGGGTATTAAGGACTCTGAGTGGCACGTGATACTAAAATATCGCAGTGGCCTACATCGGTACATCTGAACGAAGATGGACTTCCTAGACATATATTCTCTTGTATTTATGTATTAGTATGATTTCAAAATCGAGGATCAATTTCATCAAAAGATTCGGCAAGACTTTGGACTTGCGAAACCACTGTAGAAAGAAAGAAAAGGGAAACTCTGGCCCACAAAACATATGACAAGGAATGGATAACCAGTCTCTTCCACCAGGAAAGAAGGTAATGGAAAGATAAAGAAGGAAATCGAGAAGTGGTGCAAGTTCCACAAAATCCTCAGACACAACATTTATGAATGTCGCTCAAAGAAGTCATTGGTAGCCAAGATCAAATATTCACGATGAGATCTCAATTCTGATTCAAAACCCATTGTTACAATGGCATACCAGGGGAAGCAAATCATTGATGCAAAACCCACAATCATTGTTTCTACCACACATATTCAACTAGAGGAGCCTCAAGAGTAATATTTAGAGGAGCGTCTCTTCCACTTGCATATGTGGGTAAAGGGAACCCCACTACATTTTATTGTTGAAAATTACAGTCAAAAGAGCCTGATCTCAGCAGAATTCATCGATATATTGGAGCTTTCGACAACACTACACTCGCAAGGTATAATATCATTTAGATTAGCTAAGGATAAGGTATCTCCATAACTCAACAATGTCACCTACCATATGGCATCAAGCCTTTCAAAGACGAGGTACCCTGTGGTGTGGCCCCACTTGAAGTATATGATGTTCTTTTAGGACAACTATATATGTGGAAGCAATATGTTGTTTATGAGTCATGACCTCATAGTGTCATTTTCACTTTGGTAGGATTCCATCGGATACTACAGACAGTTGCACCTACCACAATCTCACAGGCTAGGAAGATACGATACCACATAGGGAAATTATCCCTCTTCACAATTTCCTCTGAAGGATAAAATTAGATCATAGACACCTCCACACCCTTTGAACAGGGTGTCTCTACTCATCAAACATAAGAAGAAAACATAGTCATTATTTCCTCATCTATCAAACTAACTCTATGATGCAAGGCCATACATTCAAGGTGCTCCTTTGGGAATAAATCATCAAGATCGATTCATACAAAGGATAACAAAAAAAACCATAATTGTTGAACAACTCTAGTGGATCAATCATCCTCAATTATAGTCGTATGGGGATGTCAAATAAAGACAGCCTCTTCACTTCAACAAATTTCATACCAGAAGATCATTTCAACACATAGTTCAAGATATGATACGGGACTTGACGCAATGGGGACCATTGATTCCTAAGAGGGGAGGGTTGATCTAGATGGATATTGGTAGCCACCCACCTATTCCACTGGCTCAAAACAATTGTCAATTATGGCAGTTTCCTAGTTATTTTTCTACATTTTTTCAGGTCGCAAACTTCCGGGGCCATTTTGAAGCCCTAAACGAAATTTTTTGGTCTAGTAGAAAAATGTAAATATTAGATAGACATTTCCAATGGGCTATTGAGCGCCAAAATCAGATATCATATGCAAAAGTTATGACACCGGGAAGTTGATTGTTCAACTAACCACCTTAGGGAAACAAATTTTATGACAGTTCATCTTTTAGGGTTATGTTTTCGACTTTTTGGGTTCTCTCCCTCATGCTTATTATAAATAGGCCCGTTTGGACTCATTTTGTATTAATCTTGGCACAGATGAGCATAGAAGCCACATCTCTTCTCAGAGATAGCTACCACAATTATAGCTGTTGTATTTACTCAATTTAATAGAATATGTGTTATTGTTTCTATGGTTTCATTTCAATTGACCATGTTTATAATTCTATACTTGTTATTTCCTTTTTTTCTCACATATATCCATATCAGGAGCATAAGAGAGAGAGAGAGAGAGAGAGAGAGAGAGAGAGTGTAATATCCTATATTTTGACCTTGATTTATATTGGGCATGAGCCCCACTACACATGATTTATTTTGATGTTATATATATGTCTATATATTGGGTGTATTCCCCTATGCACATTATTTATGTTGTTCATATAGATATATTGGGCATAAGCCCCAATCCACATGTTTTATGGTTTTCTTCTATGATTATATTTTTGGCATAGGCCTTGTTGGACAAGGACTATGGTTGTTGTACTCGGCATAGGCCCCGTTGTACTTGATTTATGTACTATGATGTTGGTCACAAGACCTAATATACTGATATGATCATTTTGTGACGTATTGTGCAGAAGTATGACTACATGTTTAATCTCTATGATGTGTTGGGAATAAGACCTGTAGCACATGGGTTATGGTACTATGTGTTGAGCATAAGCGTTGGAGCACATAGGAAACCCCAAAAAGTGAATAATGAAAGTGTTGGACATAAGCCCTAGAGCACTCCAACATGATATTCAGCATAATCTCTAGAGCATCAAATCTTTGGCCATTGTATCCTAGGTGTATTGTACATATGCATCCTAGTATTAGTGTTGAGCAAAAGGCTCTGGAATTGCAATAGTGTAGCTCTTGTTTGATAGTGTTGAGAATAAGATATGAATAGCACTAGGGGTTATTGTAATTAAGGGTGTTGAGTTGGAAAGACTCTGAATAGCACCAACCTTCATCATACTTATTTAAGTTGTTTAATTGAAATTTCAATCTATTTTCTCATCAAGGACTACAATATACTACCACGAATATGAGGTAATCCAACATGCAAGGAAATATAGAGCTACCTATCCTAGTTGACCGAGAAAACCACAAATAAGGCCTTGTTAAAAGAATTAACATAAACTAATGAAGTATCAAAATAAATAATTATGTTATTTGATGCATAGATAATAATAAATGAATAAATTGAATAAGTAAGTCTATATAAGATATATGTGTGTGTGTACCAAGCTATTTTAATAAATATAGATAAAATATCTAAGTGAAATCTACATACACTTATGAGAATAATATATGTGTGTGCGTGTGTGTGTGTGTGTGTGTGTGTGAGAGAGAGAGAGAGAGAGAGAGAGAAAAGAAATAAAGATAACAAAAGTACTAAGAAAAGGTATATGTATATAGTATGTTATAAACTAAATATATAAATAAAGATTATTTTTTAAACTCAAAGTAGGAACTAGTATAAAGTTCCGAGTTAACAAAAATTAATATATATTACACAAAAATCAAACTAAGAATTATTTTCAAGAAAATAGTAAAATATTGATTTAACTAAAGTTAAACCAACTGCCCCTTTTTCCAAAGAATATCTATAAAAACAAGAGCCAAGACAAGGCTTGGGGATATTATCATTATTCCTAGAGGGGATTGGACAATGCTTCCAAAACCATCACTTAGAGGATACAGATCCTGACTTCCAAGTACTAGCAGCCTCATCCTTAGGAGTTCGAGTTTTCTCTTTTATGTTGGAGCCAACTCGGGGGATCTGATTAAGAACCAGGAACGGTTCCCGGTGAAGGCTGGGAGGAACAAGGCGGTTCTAAGGTCATGTGATTATCATTCCTTAGGTTGGAATTAAAGCGTGTCTTATTTAATTTTGTGTGTTGAAGTGTGTAGGGTGATAGAGCCCTTACAATCTACGCAACTAAAGTTAAGAGGTTTTCTCTATCCCATATTTTATTTCTATTTTTAATTATGTTTACAGGATGAAATTACCACTATTAATATTTGTATTGAAAGTTGTAAATCATCCATCATCTATGTGAATACATGTTTTTAAATCTTTTATGGCTTAGGATTGAATCTATGGTTAACTTCTTATGAGGATTGTGATAAATTAGTTTCAAATCTTCTACAAATGTATTAGGGTTTAGGCTAGATTTTATCATTTAGCCCTTATAAATATTATGATAAACCATTTCCCAAAACATCCTAAGCAACTTTGAATCCACACATAGAAATCCTAGATCCTATCAACAACATCAAATAACTATTTAAGCATTTTAATAGATATGACATAGTTATTTTCAAGTAAAGTATTTTCTCCAGCCAAGCAAAGCTCATGTTGGAGCTCTGTTTATAAATATAGACGATAAAATTTGTACTTGAAGAAATAATCGCACAAGGTTTAAACCTAGAAGAAACATTCAACATTATTACAGAACATCCATGAAGGGTTAGTAAATATAGACAGTATATAAACTAACCTATAATTAAACATCTACATGCCAAACTTTTTCATACTAATGATAAATCATAGTAGTGAGCCATAGGTCAAAACCCATTGGATTTTCCATATCTTGCTATGAGTGTGTTCAAAATTACAAACATGATTCCTAAAACACTACGGTTGTAAGTCACATTTATGTATTTAAAGAGGCACAAATATTTACAAATATATCAAATAAATAAACTATCCATGAAATCAACATTTTACAAACCAAGGATAAAATAGAGTAATGAACCAGGAATCGAATCCCTTGGATTCCAAGTCCACATTTATCAACGTTTCCAGAACTACAAATTTAACTCCATGCACTATGAAAAGCGTTTACTCGAAGCATATTTAAAACTTTTAAAAGAAGTAAATGAAAAGACATAAATCATTATAGATAATAAAGCTAGGTTATCATGACCATCAACCCACCATTGAAACCCATGGAGCAAATTTACGAGCCATCTTGTAAAAGCAAGGGGCACGCTCAAGCCCTGGCATAAAAATTATGTAACGTATCTTTAAAAATTAAATAAAAGAACAAAGCCGGTGATTCTCCCTTTGCTTCTATATAAAAGGAAAACAAACATTTTGAAACAACAATGAATTATTTCATAAAACAACATAGAATAAGCAACTCAACCCAAAACATTTTACTAGCGTTCCATTGTCGGCAATGGAACAACTAACGCTGAACACCTCTAGCACATCAAAATATGTCATAATCATCAAACGCTTTCGCAGACACGGGAAATAACAAAGAATCAAAATATTCATTCTAACAGTAAAAATTATATGACCTCAACAGAACCTCCTCTAAAATTTCATTAAAAACATAGAGTAAGCGTAGGTACAAAATAACTTACCCAACTATAAAAAAAAAATACAGAGCATCCATAACAATGATACAACCACAAAATTCTAGAAATAGGGTTTTATTTAGGTAGAAATTCACCCACAACCGATACTACATTACAAATTTAACCAATGTCTCAGCAGGCCCATAATTACATTTAACCCTTGCAAACTCTAAATGGAAGCCATTAAAAATACAAACAGAGCATCCCCATATCCTTTCAAAACACAGACTACCAACCAGAGGCTAAGGACCCTTATGCATGGTCTTAGAAATTCATGTCTTATTGGTCTTCTTCCCCCTCAATCGCAAAACTTCTCCAACGTTGACCCTGCCACAAAAACAAAACTAGTCAGCTTGTTTCAAATGAAATGTAAAAACCACTAAAGAATACACTACAAGGAAGGGTTTTTACGTGAGCAACGTTGGTGCATATACAAACCCTTTTGTCCACAGTTTCCAATAGAACCACTGGTTAGGGGCCTCACTCCCCTCACTTGTGTTAAGATGCAAATGAGGGATTTCAAAACCGTAGATCTTGTTTTGTGCAAAGTCCAACATGGAAGGTGCCGCAAGCCATTCAGGTGGCCTCCTTTAAAGCCTCAGCCACCACCCACTAAGGTTTCAATTTTTCACAGGGGATTCACCTTCTTGAGCAATATCTTATCACATTCATTCATAAAGGGGGATTTTAATTGTGAAAAATAAGGTCAATATATTGTAGGTATTGGGGGCGGGGAATAGGTATGGGGGGTTTATAGGTATTGGGGTTATAAAAAAGGGTTTCTAGTAAAAATAAGGAATATATTATAAAAATAGGGTTTTTTTTATTGGAAATATGAATTGGGAGGGGGTTTAACAAAAGGTGTTTTGTAAGTAATTATCAATATCTAGTGAAAATAGGGCTATTCTTTAATATCCCATGAATGAAGGTGCTATGGCATGGTTTCACTGAGTGAAGGCCCCGTGCAATTTTTCACCCTCTCCCTATAGTCATTTATCCCTTTGTTTAAATTGGTTATGTTTTACACCAAGCATTTAACCACTTAGTTTTTAGGGTTAGAACCTTTGTTTGCTTGGTCATGACCCTTATTTAGAACATACAATCAACATAGGCTCATATACATAGCACCTGCAAAATAAAGGATACCTCATGCATTAGTTCATAACAAACTAATTAATCCCAAGCCATAGGAGTCTTTCATACATTTATGTTTGATTTGTATGTAAGTCCATCCACTCTTCCCCTTTAGAAGTAGAGGTAAGTTCACCACGTCATTTTAGTAAACAAGACTAGGTTACGTACATAAAACATACATTATAAACCAGTATGAAACAATTAAATGACATAAATATACAAGAAATGTCAGTTTACAAATAAAAAGCAATAAATATTACTCTAATCAAATATAACACCATGTATTAACTTAACATAGAACATCCAGATCATGAATACAAATATTGTTCCTATTAAGTTTATACAATGCTCACGATAGTTATAGATGTACTTGAGATCTGTATTGTTATTGACCTTACAATTTTTTTTTACTTACATATTTTAGGGACATTACAAGTGGTATCAGAGCCTAGTTTTGAACACTTAGAGACCTTATGGATGCCACTAAACAGCCGTTGCAGAATGATATTTTCAAAACATTAAATTGTGTTTTTTAAACTAATAGAATGGTATTTTTATTGATTGTTTGAACTATGGATTTAAAGAGCAGTCCAAATCATGGACATGAAGGAGAACAACAGTCAACATGGGAACCTAAATTCCCCACCCCAAGAAGAAGAACTCATGGTGGAGATGAACTTCGACTTAATGAAGACTATATAGAGTTTGCAAGCATATCTATAGAGTTTTAAATATGATAACCTGAAAAAAGCAATAAATGAATCTCTACTTCAGAACTTGACAAGGGGAAACCCTCCTAGACAACCCACCCACTCAATGAACAAGTATAAAGAAAAATCTCATCATAAAAGAAGGACTAGCAGTCCAAGAGAGGAGGGACAAGAAGAACACACCCATAACTTCATAGAAGAAGAATATCATAGTTATTCGAATGATGGTTCACCCTCTCCTTGCAAGAAAAGGCATAAAAATTATGATAGCCTTCAGGGAGTATTTTGAAAGATCAAAGCCCAAACTTATAAATGGGAAGTTAATACCAGAGAGAAGGCTGAAGAATGGCTCCTGGGTATGAATAAATAATTTTGAGTACATAGTTACTCAAGTGAGATGAAAGCCTGGTTGTCCATTTACAACTTAAATGAAAAAGCGACTGAATGGTGGAGAGACCTGACACATACTAAGAGGGATAAAGTAAAGGATATCAGATGGAGTAATTTCCTCAAAATATTATAGGGAAAGTACATGTCTGAAATACTCTTGGACCGAAAAGTAAAGGAATTCCACGAATTAAAGATGGGATCCCTAACTATGGATTCCTTTATCAACAAATTTTTAGATATGATGCATTATGTACCTTACATAAAGGATGAAAAGGTCAAGATGCAACAATGTTTGTGATGCCTCCCCCCAAATTTTTAAGAGAGAATTGACTTTGACATGCCCAAAACTCTAGACACCACTTTGCACAAGGCTATACTTTGTTATAATCATGGACAACTAAGACAAGAAAATATGAACATAAATTGAGACAAATTTTAATCCTTCTCAAAAAACTGGAAACCCAGTTCTAAGCGAAATCCCTACTGGAAATAGAACAGTAGTTTCCCACCCAACATAAATTTCAACAAACCTGGTGCATGGCCAAATGATCCCATACCAAATGTCAACAAAACAACAATAAATAGAGGGTCCAAGGCTTCCCCGCTACAGGTTTGCTGCTGGAAATGTCAAGGGACCCATTATGCCAAATATTTCCCAAACAAGACAAATGGAGTCCTACAAAACATACAAGAAGATCCAACAGTAGAAGACATGGCTTGTACGGCTAGGATCTCTGTGGCACTTAACGACCGACAGGAAAATGATAAAGGCACTATTGTCAAAATATAAGGTAAGGTTTCCAATGCATCTATTTTAATTTTAATTGATCCTGGTGCTTGTCAGAGCTATGTTTCCCCCAATATTATCAACACATGTAAACTAAACAAAAAGAAACATGAGAAACCATGGCTGGTACAACTACCCACTTGTACAAAAATAAAGGTTTCAAAACTAGTAAAAAAAAGTGATATAGACATTAACGGGTTTCCAACTAAGGTATACCTAAATATCTTACCCTTAGGTTTGTATGATGTACTTATGGGAATGGACTGGTTGGAACAGAACCATTTCATGCTTGAATTTTTAAAAAATTAAATCTTATGCATGAAAAAACTTGGCAATCAAAGAAATATTCAATGCATACCCAAGAAGGTTTCTGTTAGACTGATATCTTCCTTACAAGAGAAGAAATGTATGAGGAAGGGTTACAAATTTTTTGCAGTTAACATCCAGTATGTAGAAGCCGAGAGAGAACAACAAATTGAAGAATTCCTGGTTCTTGTAGACTTCAAAGATGTATTTACCAGGGAAATACCGAGACTGCCACCCAAGTGGGACTTAGAATTTTCCATAGAATTAACACTAAGATCAGTACCAGCTTCAAAATCCCCATACCATATGAGAACACTAGAGTTGGTGGAGCTCAAGTGACATTTATAGGAATTGATAGAGAAGGGTTATATCGGACTTAGTGTGACTCCTTGGGGATAACCTATACTATTCGTAGAGAAAAAGGATGGTACGATGTGAATATGCATCAATTACCGAAAGCTCAACAAGATGACATAAAAAATTGTTATCCACTCCCTAGGCTTGATGACTTGTTCGATCAAGTCAGAGGAGGAAAGATATTTTTGAAGATCGACTTGCGGTCTGGATACCATAAGGTAAGGATCCATGATAAGGATATACACAAAACCTCCTTTTGGACTTGATACGACCATTATGAGTTTGTTGTAATGCATTTTGGGCTAACCAATGCACCAACAAATTTTACATGCATGATCAAGAATATTTTTAGTGAATACCTAGATAAGTTTGTATTAGTATTTATAGATGATATACAAATTTACTCAAAGAGTAAGGAATAATATGAGGAACACCTCCTAATAGTATCACTAGTGTTACGGGAACACCAACTTTACACCAAGTTTAGCAAGTGTGCTTTTTACAAACCACAGATACAATACCTAGGTCACATCATTTCTGAGAAAGGGATAACCGTCGACCCAGAAAAGATTAAATCCATCGAGGAATGGCCTACCCCTACTTGTGTCACAGACATTAGGTCATTTTTGCGACGAGCGGGTTACTATCGAAAGTTCATTGACAAATTTTCAAGGATTTCTTGTCCCATGACCTCCTTACAAAAGAAGAAAAAGAAATTCTTGTCAACAACCAAGTGCGAAGAAACCTTCCAAAAGCTAAAACAACTCTTGACTACTGCACCTATACTACAAATTGCGGATCCCTATGGGGATTATATTGGTTGCACAAGTGCAATCAAGTAAGGACTTGGTGGAGTCCTCATGCAAAATGACTACGTGATCTGTTACGAATCATGGAAATTAAAAGAACACAGACAAAACTATCCCACACATGATCTTGATCTAGCAACCATTATCCAGGCATTGAAGATGTGGAGGAACTACCTCATGGGGAAGAAGTTTCTCCTAAATACAGAAAACATGAGTCTAAAGTATTTGTTCGACCAACCAGATTTAAATGCTAGGAAGGAGAGATGGTTGGACTTCCTTAGCTAGTATGTAATATCACGGATTTTGAACTAACACTTATGGTCATAAGACCCATTGTTTATGATGTTACTTTGATGTTTTAATTGGTTTATTGGGTCTAAGACCCCACTGCACATTAACATGATGATATTTTTGATATTTTGGGCATAATCCAATTGCATATGTTTTATATATGATTTCATGTGTTGGGCATGGACCCTAAAGCACATAAATTATGAGACGTTTTGTGTTGAGAGAGGAGAAAGGAGCTCTATAGAACATGAGTATTTGATGTTTGTGTTGAGTGGGAAGCTCTGGAACACATGAATGTTTATATTTGTGCTAAGTGAAAAGCTCTGAAACACATGAGTTATGAAAACCTTTGCATTGGGCATGAAGCTCTGAAGAACATGAAAATATAAAAATTGGAAGTGTTGGGCATAAGCCATGAAGCCTTCCAATTTGATGTTGAGCATAAGCTATGTAACATCATATCCTTGGCCATTGTATCACTAGGTGTATCCTACAAATACATCTTAGTATTAGTGTTGAACGAGCACCTCTGGAATTTCACTATGTTTGTAACTCCCTATTTTTAGTGTTGAGTATGGGCTCTAGATAAGAGCTATGATTTACTGACAAGAATTAATATGATTGAGTGAAAATGACTATGATAAAACATTGATCTCATCGTACTTATTTTTAAGTGATTAAATGAAATTTTGAAATTTTGTATCTCATCAAGTACTGAAAAACTACCATGTTATACAATGGAATCCAAGATGAAAGGAGGTTTAGAGTTGCCTACCCTAGTTGACCTAACCCCTACCTAAAGGACTTATTAAAGAAAGTGACTAAGATAAAATAAAAGTGTCATATGTTTAGGGATCATGCTATATGATATGTAAGGATAAAATGTTAACAAATGATATATATATCTAAGTATATAATTTATACATGATATGTATAAAGACTAAGCATAGTAATAATACTAATAGCTATAAGTAATAAAGAAATGATCCATATGTTATTATTATTACTAATGCTAATTAAATCTTAAAATACCTACAAGAGTCAAAGTAGGAACTAGTCAAAAGTTCCTGAGTTAAATATTAAAATTACCTAAATTAAATAAAAAGGGTTATTTCAAGAAATCAAGTGATTCTTGATTTAACGGCCTCTTTGACTGAAAAGTATTCCTATAAAAACCCAAGCCAAAGAGAGGCTTGGGGATATCTTTTGATTACTCCATAATTCTGCTTGATTATTCTCAAGAGAGTTCTTGGAGAACATTTTTCCTAAGAGGAAAAATGAGAATTGAAACAGAACCTGATATCCCAGATAAGGAAGCCTTACCTTAGTAGCTCTAAGCTACTTGCATGTTGGAACCATCTCAGGGGATACGGATTGAAACTAGGAATGATTACGGGCCATGGTTTGGAGGAACATGGTATTTGCCAAGTCATTCTATTATCTGAACAAAGATCAGATATGTCTATGAATTTGTTAATGCTGGGTATTTGAGTGTGTAGGATTTTCAGCCATTGAAACAACTTCAGCTTGTAGGTATGAGGTTCATGAATTTTCCATTGTAAACTACACATGTCTCCTTATTAAATGAGGAGATTGAATCTTGGATGGATATTTAGTATTTGTCTACTATAAGCTAGGTTATATTTTCTGCATTACTTCTTTCTTCACTTACAGGTTAAACTCATTGTTTACTATAAGATGCATTTATTTGATCAAAGGTTAGGTTATATTTTTCTATTCAACCAGGAAAAATTAAATTATTTTTTTCATGATGGATTAAGCACCTTTAGTGTTATCTATAGGAGGGTTTGGTTTCTGTTCATTGCTACAATTTATCTCATGTCTATCATTTCAAGTTCAATACCTAGAACTACTTTAAAAAAAACCTATGTCTTATCTCTACTAGAAGATTTCATATTGCTAGTAGGATTGTATTATTTATAATAAACTAAGCTACTACCTACAACTTTGATATAAATTAAAATTTATAAAATTAGAACTTAATTATAACTACTGAAACTTAGAACAAAATATTTATTATAAACAATAAATAAAGCATAGTCAACCTATCTATAAAACCTAGTTAAAAAACTACAAACCAATCATTTCCAATTTATAAACATCAAAATCGAATGCCAAGCCAACAAGACCTCTAAGGTATGTAGGCACAACATGATGATAAATCATAAACCACATCATATACCATTAACATAAGAAATCAACCATAACCTAATACAAATCGCATTAACACATATCATATCGATTAAGAGGTTACATGATCAAATCATGTCGGCATTCGTGCCATTACAAAATACACACACACATTATTTAAAACCCATGTAGCCCAGGATCGAATCTTGTGGGATCACAGCTTAAAATCCAAGGTTATATCAAAACCACGATAGGCATCGAATCCTATAGGATTTGTTTGCAATGATTATTTCCACATTTTATTAACTTAAAAATGCTCCACATAAATCTATGTTAAACAACAATAAAATAAAATAAATATTAACCATGAAACAAAATCGTTGGATGTCAACATTTCCACACAGTAATACAAACATACATATATGCTGTAATCATTTTTGAGACCCACGAATTAAAAGCAAAGGAAATCAATTAACATAAACCATAAGAAGTTAACCATTATCTATGCTATCATAGAAAACAACATCCAACTCACATTGTTAAAACTTAATCTCATGATCATCCCTAATTTATTTCACAGAGAAATAAGCAACACCATAAATCACATTAAAAAAAATTTCACCATTATTTTACAGAGTCGTGAATTAGCAAGGGTGTCCTTGCTAGCAATGGCACAGCTGAGAGCTAAACCCATATTTTAATACCAAAACGAGACTGTAACCATAGAGAGCGAAATACACACAAAGTCATGGATTTGTCAAAGTAGAGATAGTATCCACAATAAAACCCCAACGATGCATGCCCACATTCATAGCGAGTGTAATTTATAAATAAAACCTACACAGTCACGATTTCAAGCAGAGGCACCATTGCAAGCAATGGTACATCCATCATAAATGCAAAATATTCATTAAACCAACAAAATCATATGCTTAAGCTACCAACCCAATATTGTTACACAAAAGAGCCATGACAGTTATGGCCCGAAAGCGCCAAACTTAAACACTGTAAAACCCCAATACTTCATACGCATATCTTGATGCTTTTAAATATAATCAAACCTATACACAGTCACAACACTTAAACCAAACCATGTATTAATTCATCAAATTCCGAGCTTAAAGCTTTGTTAAAACACCCATATGGAGAGGAAGACATTTAGGATTGTTTATATAGGGCTTACCCATGAAGGGTATGCGTTGGCAACCTGACAAACAAACGACCCACACAATGGAATCCATGCCACCTGCAAATAAGGGAAAAATAAATTTTAAAAGTATACCAATCCTCCAACTGAAACAATAGATAACAATGCTTCAAACCCAGGTGAAGAGTATACCTTCCAAGGGCGTAAAAGAGAGCCAGACCTCACACAGAGACCACAACTAGAGAACTGAATAGATCATAACCATCATAGAGCCAAATGACTCATTCTCCCACGACAGAAAAAACTTACAGCTTGAGCCTACCATATCTAGAGGGACATTTACTCAACCACCCTATTCACTACAAACGTCGAATTCTATCCTCTTTCATATAGTTTTGTATCCACAAACGCAACTTGGTAATTGTAAAACCTTGTCCATTATAATCCCCATCATTGGCATCGTTGACTTAGGATAAGCCAAGATTCATGGAATATGGAATATGCCATGAATGGCCCATTATGCATATAACATATGGTATATAAACTTTAATACATCGTGGAAAGTCTTAGAACTTAAGCCCTTAAACCCTTTGGGCATAAATAATTTCAAGCATATATTTTAAAATATTAAGCATAGGAATAAAATAGGAAGTCTTAGAACGACAATGATAATGTTAACCAGTTAGACGTAGGTATAATTAAACCCAGCCATACGTGAACGATAACACCAATAATAGCAATAAGAATCGCTAAGATAGGACTTTGGTCCTTTTGTATTCAAAGGTAATAAAGTAGTTTAGCATAGGTAACATGTCATTTTTTAACTGTCATAGCAAGCTTTCATTACCTAACAAACCTGTAAAAAATTGAAGAAGAGTTTCATTAGTTCAACATGAACTAAGTAAATCCTATAACGTCAAGTAAAACTAGTTACCTCTCCAAGTGGCCCTATAAGGGATACAAGTCCCTCCACTCCACCCCTTGACAATTACAAGTTAAGGACTTTTCATAAACCAATAAACAAAACTTATAACCAGTAAGTAAGGTATAAACAAAACACACATATATGCACATGCATGATAATAAATAACCAATGAAAAACATAATGATATAAATCATACCAAGTAACTTAAACACATTCTATAGAATCACATTAACAACCACATCGAGAAAACATCTATAAAGAGTAAGAGCAGCTTATGACATTTCGGTTTCACAAACAAAGTTTGAAACATTCCATAGAAGTTAAGTTAATGTCTAGTTCATGTAGTATCTAACTAAACTAAATAAATTTTCTTTTATTTTCAAATTTTGGGGACATTAAAAGTGGTATCAGAGCCCAGTTTCAACACTAATAGACCTAATGGGTGTGCATGACATTCGTTGTAGAAAATAAAGTATGCTTTTTATTTTTGTTAACTAACAGAATTTTTTCCTGTTATTAAAAATTTGCAAATTATAGGATTAAAAGAAACAATTCAGATCATGAACAAAGAAGCAGGCAACAACAAGTAAGGAAAGTTGAATACCCACACCCAGGAGGAAGAACTAACGGTGGAACTAAATTCTGATATACTGAAAACTATACAAAGTCTTCATGTAGACTTACGGAGTTTCAGAGATGATAATCTGAATGAAAGAAATGAACAACAAGAAATTAATGAATCTTTGTTGTGGAACATTGCGAGAGGAAGACTGCAAGGAAAACCCACTCATTCGACCAACAGGTTCAAGAACGAATTCTATCATAAATTGGCCAGCATCCCAAGAGAAGAAGGAAAAGAAGAACATACCCTTGAACGTATAGAAAGAGACTGTCATAGTCCTTCTAGTGATGATTCTCTTTCTCCTTGCAAAAACTAACAAAGAAATGATGTAAATCTCGAGGGAGAGTTCAGAAATATAAATGCCCCAACCTATGAAGGAGAGATGAACACAAGGGAAAAATATGAAGAATGGATTCTAGGTAGGAGAAAATATTTTCGAGTACATAACTACTCTAGAGAGATGAAGGATCATCTAGCCATATATAATTTAAATAGAAAATTAGCTATATGGTTGAGAGACCTAAAGCACATGAATAAATATGAGGTAAGAGAAATCAGATGGAGTAATTTCCGTAAAAAATTTCAGGAGAAATACATGTCGGCAAGGTTCTTCAACAGAAAGGTGAAAGAATTTCATGAATTAAGCATAAGTTCCATGACTATGGATTCTTTTATTAACATATTTTTTGATATGTTACATTGTGTGCCTTACATAAAGGACGAGAAAGTGAAAATACAATACGTTTTAGGATTCCTTCCTCCCAACTTTTGGGAGAAGATTGAATTTGACATGCCTAAAACATTGGACACCACCCTACACAAAGCTAGGATTTAATATGAGCATGAAAAACTGAGGAAAGAGAATATCAATAGAAGTAGAGATAGGTCTAGGACCTTCTCAGAGAACCAAAAACTGGGTTTCAACCAGCCACCTTATAGAAAACATAACAACAACTTTCCATCCAATTAGAACTTTAACAGAATCGGTACAAAGCCATATGTACCAGCACTGAGTGCTAACAAACCAACAACAAATGGGTGAGCCAATGTTTCCCCGATGCAAATCAAATTCTGGAAATGCCAAGGTCCCCATTATTCCCGATACTATAAGAACAAGACCAGTGGAGTCTTGTAGAACTTACAAGAAGAACCAACAATAGAGGACATAGTGGGAACATTGCGGATTTATGCATCCTTGGATGGCCAACAGGAATACCATCAGGGTACCATGGTTGAGATAGAAGGAAATTTTTCCAACACTTCTATTTCAATATTGATTGACCCAAGTGCTTACCGGAGCTATGTATCTCCTAAAACTGTTGATTTATGTAAACTAGATAAAGTTACAAATGAGAAACATTGTCTGGCACAATTAGCCATGGGTACGAAATGAAAGGTTTATTAATTAGTTAAATATTGTGAGGTAAACCTTAATGATTTTCCTTCTAGAATAAACTTGAATATCCTACCCTTAGGATTGTATGATATACTTATCGGCATGGACTGGTTGGAACAACACCATGTCATGCTCGATTGCTTACATAAGTCAATCTTGTGTACATATAGCCAACGGAATCTAGTAAATATTCAAGGCATACCTAAGAAATTTTCCATAAGGAGGATATCCTCTTTACAAGAAAAAACGTGCGTTAGGAAAGGCTGCAAATTGTTTGCAGTAAACATCCAAGACATAGAAGATGAAAGAGAACAACACATCGAGGAATTTTCCAGTTCTTGTAGACTAGAAGAATGTATTTCTTGAGGATATCCTAGGATTAAAACCTAAACGAGACTTATATTTTTCCATAGAACTTACCCCAGGATCAGTTCCGACTTCAAAAGCCCCTTACCGCATGAGTGCACCAGAGTTGGTGGAACTAAAACTGTAGTTGCAGGAGTTGATTGAGAAGGGATATATCCGACCGAGTGTGTCCCCTTGGGGAGCATCGATACTTTTCGTAAAGAATAAGGATGGTACGATTTGGATGTGCATAAATTGTCATCATATTAAAAAAAATACCAACAAGAACCGATACCCACTCCCTAGGATCGATGAATTGTTCAATCAAGTAGGTGGAGCAAAGATATTTTCGAATATTGACCTGCGATTTGGGTACCATTAGGTATGGATTCATGATGAGGATATGCACAAAACCACCTTTCATACAAGGTATGGCCATTACAATTTTGTAGTGATGCCATTCGGGCTGACCAATGAGCCCATGAACTTTATGTGAGTGATGAACAATATATTTAGTAGATACTTGGATAAATTTGTTTTGGTATTTATAGACGATATCCTAGTTTACTCTAAGAGTAAAGAGTAACATGAGGAACATATCTGCATAGTGCTACAGGTGTTACACAAACACCAGCTCTACGCCAATTTTAGTAAATGTGATTTTTACAAACCATAGATACAGTACTTGGGTCACATCATCTTTGAGTAGGGGATAGTTGTAGAACCGAAAAATACTAGAGCCATAGAATATTCGCCTGCCCCTACTAGTGTCACCGGCATTAGATCTTTTTTGGGATTAGCCAGTTATTACCAGAAGTTCACTGAGAACTTCTCTAGGATAGCTTGTCCCATGACCTCTTTTCAAACGAAGGAAAACAATTTCTTATGGACAACCAAGAGCGAGGAAATTTTTCAAAACATTAAATAACTTTTCACAACTGCACCAATACTACAGATTGTGGATCGTGATGGGGATTTCGTTTTTTGCATGGATGCAAGCAAGGAAAGTCTCGAAGGAGTCCTCTTGTAGAATGATTACACGATATGTTGCGAATCATGGAAGTTAAAAGAACATGAACAAAACTACCCCACCCATGATCTTTAGTTAGCGGCCATCATCCACTCCTTGAAGATGTGGAGGCACTATCTCATGGGAAATAAATTCCTTCTGAAGAAAGACAATATGAGTCTGAAGTATTTATTTGAACAATTGGATCTAAATGTGAGGCAATCCAGATGGTTGTATTTCCTTAGGGAGTACCATTTTGAGCTAAATCATATAAAGGGAAAAGAGAACAAAATTGTTGTTGCTTTGATCCGATGGGCTCATATGGTATATGAGGTGACTTTAAGTCAAACCAATTCAGATTTACATGAGAGGATTAGAATGGCCAATAGAGTTGACCCTTTATATGTTTAAATCCTCAAGAAGGTCCACAAGGACAGGACAGGTTGTTTCAGCAACAAAAATAGTACAAGGTAGATGAAACAGGACTACTATGGTCCAAAGAGATATTTTACGTTCTAGAAGGAGGAGACATCTGCTCCAACATCCTCCCAAAATTTCAACGAAAACCCTACTCAGGGCATCCAAGATGTCAAAATATGATATCCATAGTAAAGAAACACTTTTTTTTTCCTAATTTAAAGGCCAACATAGCATTTTTTATCGCAAAATGTCAAGAATGTAAGTTGGTCAAAGCTGAGCACCAACATCCCTCGGGGTTGCTGCAGCCCTTACAAATTCCAGAATGGAAGTGGGAGGTCATTAGTATGTATTTTATCATGGGTCTACTTAAGAGTGTGAAACAAAATTATTCTATCTTTGTAGTAGTTTACAAATTCTCAAAAACAACACACTTCATTCCAGTGAAGTTGACGTACAAGGAAGTACACATTGTCAACATCTTCTTAAAGGAGATATTTAGATTTCACAGGATACCCAAGGAAATGATCTCAGATAAAGATATTGATTTTACCATAAAATTTTGGAGATCCTTATTGTCCAGTTTAGAGACACAGTTGAACTTTAGTATTGCTCACCACCTCTAATGTCCCCATTCAAATAATTGCATAGCAGGAAAATTCCATCAATCCTACTATTTCCCTAGGTTGGGTGGAAACATTGGGAAGGTAATAAGGGAGAAAATAAATGGTGTCTACAAATTAGAAGGAATAAATATTTATTTAATGGATTTAATTAAATGAATTCAAGTGAAAAATTAAATGGCTATGGAGAATGGAGACACATGGAGACTGTGGGGCCCACTCAAGCTAGAACTCCTATGTTAAATGGCATCCTCCTCTTGCAATCTCAAATCTCTAAGAACCCTAATGTTTTTCGATATAATAAAAATTTAATATACTTTTCCATAAACTTATTAGGTCAAATTTTGGATGAATTGTAACTTACATGGGGAGAGGAAGAGCCAAATGGGAGTTTCATGGACACTTGGCTAGATTCCCCTTACATTTATGACATCTATGGAACCAATGATGGAGATTCTATGATAGTTACGACATAGGTAAGATATAAAGGATGAAATATGACATATATGACATGGTAGGCCTGAATAGAGCATCTTAGAGGGCGCCCATGGGAGTTGGATAAGGCCAAGAGGCTCCTACTCGAATTTGGGAGAAGAGGGAAGGTGAAGAGAGAGGCCACATGGCATAGCATGAGAATCCATACCAATTCGACTTGGATTTGGATTATGGATGTATTTGGAACCTTAGAAGACCAATAATGTTTATAAAATCCATGGATCAGCCATGAGAAGTCCCTTTTGATTATTTCTGAAAATTGTTACTGTGAAGAGAGAGAGTTAGTGGATGACTAGTTCATGCCGTAGCCAATTTCAAGGGTGAAAGATTCCCATCCTAGTTGGTGTTTGGAGAGGCCACTTAGGTATTTCAATGAGATTAAATGGATTCATAAGTTATAGGTGCAAGCTACATTAGCTCGTGGACATATCAAGTTCAGATTTTTCTTCCTTTTATCTCAAGTTTTCTCATCATATTTCAGCTCTATGGAGTGAGGCGCACTTGGTGAGTTATTCATCTCTTTGAGGGAGATTCTATTGCTCCATTATTTTGTATTAGGATTTAAATTCGATGATATTTAATTTCAGAAATCTCTCAGGTAGAAATTCTAATAAATATCATGTATTATTGCTCAATAATGAAGAAATAGTGCCATTTCCCCACTACCTTGTTGTAAACCTTGTAATCTTGATGAATTTGAATGGATGTATAAAATATTGATGATTTATGAATGAATGGAATGTAATTAAATTATATTATGGGTTTCATGTTCATTAATTGAGAATTTTTGTCCATTGGGTCGAATTTCATAGCAATTGGACCAAACTACACCTCATTTCCCTAAGGGTCTAAAACTAGTTTTTTTATATCTAATTGAAAAAAGTGATGAAAGCCATGGGAGTTAGATTGATTATGCATATGAGTCTCTGATAATGTATTATACACATCCCCTACTTCAATTTAAAATTAGAGTGGGTTTCTGCACAATTGGAAAGCCATTTCTACCACTTACCCCAAGGGGATTTGAGCCCAAAATTGCGAGTAAAATCATCTATCTTGTTCAAAATTTAGTACAGACTTGTAGAATTTATTGGAGGGCCATAATACATAATTGAACATAATAATTAAGTTATTTTATCATTCATACTCATTCTCTGAATATTTGGGAGCAATTGGGATGATTTGGAGACCAAGACATTAAAACTAGTCAAGAGCCAAAATTGTGAAAAAAATGGAAAATTGGGCATTTTAATAAAATTAGAAAAAGGGACATTAAAAGTGGTATAAGAGCATAGTATTGTAACATGAGGGTGTTAAAAATTATTCAAATCAAGAAAACACCACCCTTAGAATCTGAATTGGAAGGTGCTCGGCTTGTAGAAGAAGAACTAGAAGAAAAAAGGTATGTTTGACTAAAGCTATGGCTCACAAGGGAGAATACTACACTAAGGAGAAAATGGAGTATCTCAAACTTATAAAAACTATGTTTGAAGAATTATCCAAGAAAATTACCCAAAATATGGTAGACATGAACCAACAGATGGCAAAAGGATTCGAATTGATGGCCAGTCAAATGGGAAGCAAAGGGATAATAGGAGATAGTGGTAGTTCACAATCAGCACAAAAGAAGACAATGGGTGAGCACATTTTCTCATGAACAGGATCTCATAATAGACACCATGAATTTCAGAGCACACTAAGGGATACTGCACCTAAATTTCTTATTCCCAAAGAAGAGAATATCATTCAATTTGAAATTGATAGAATAAAAAAAGAATGGGCTAAATTGGATGAAGAGTGTAGGAGAAGTATAACATTTGAGCAGTACTTCACCATGGAAAACAAAGTCAAAACGAAGGAGGAAAATAAGTCTCTACACCAAAACAAAGAATTGAATTGTGCCATAGGTAAAGTGCCACTCTCTATTCTTTATGGTTCATCTCAAAGTTCTTCTAACACTTGGGTGCAAAAATTGGATGTGTATTTTCAGCTGAATCCAATGGTGGAAGAAGATGCTTAAAAAATGGCTATTTTGCACTTGGATGGAGATTCCAATGAATGGTGGTTCCATGGAATGAAAATATTGGGTCATTATTAGGTTAAAACATATGGGGAATTTGTTGACAAGGTATTATAAAGGTTTGAGCAAAAAGATCCAGAATTGTTTTTCAAAGAACTAGCACAATTGAAGCAGGTAGGGACTCCTATTGAGTATATGTTGGGATTCCAAATATTATCAATTAAGGTGGTTAATCTATCTATGGAAACATTAGTATTTATGTTCACTAAAGGTTTGTAAGATCACTGAAAAGGTTTGGTCAAATCCCACAACCCTACTAACTTAAATGATGCAATTAGCTTGACTAGAGATCTTCAAAATGTGCTTCCTAGAACAAGATTTCCTCCCAAGCCTAACTTCAGATTTGAAACAAAGCCTTGGAAAAATAATGCACCTGATCAGAAGTTTTGGAGAAGAGATACATCTGAAAATAATAAGAAATGAGGACAAAACAAGAATGAACTTCGAAGGAAAAAATTGTGCTTCACATGCTTCCAACCAAGGACACCAGGGCATAAATGTGCTAAAGGAAAAGCTTAATACATAGAAGTATTTTCTGATAATGATAAGTATGAAGGGGGTATGTATGAATAATGGAACATTTGATATCAATAGAAGGCATATGAGACAATAATGGAATAATAAAAACAAGAATAAAATCATCCTTCACCGGACAAAGCAAGAGTGGCGGTACTTTCAACAGTGCCTCGCTATCACACTATTCGATGCAAGGGTGTGGTATTGGGACAAAGAGATTAATTTTTGGTGCATGGAGGATATACAAAGAATTTCATTGACCAATAGATAGTGTAGAAACTAAATATACCAAGTGAAACATTCGATGGCTTCATAGTTGTCATTCCAGGTCACAACACAAAGAAATACAACACATGGGTTCCAAAGCTGCAAGTCACCATAGGTAACTATACTTTTGTTGATAGTTTTTATGTGGTTGATGTTGATGATACTAATGTAGTATTGGGAGTGCAATGGATTTATTCTATAGGATAGCGTTCCATAAATTATTAAATTCTTGAAATGAAATTTCAAGATTCAACAGGTGTACTAAGGGTTATGAGAGGGCAACACACTTAACCAAAACATGTAGTAAATTGCAATAATATGAGATATATATTGAGGAATAGTGATATAGAATGAGATTCTAAATGTTATATCACCTCTCCCAAGAAAAAAATCATAGTTGTTAAACACACAAAGGAGATATAGACACTTTTGCACAAATATGAAAAAGTTTTCAGAGATCTTCCACATGGTATACCACCTAATAGGGGGGTTGAGTATAACATTGTTTTGGAGGGTACTTCACCCATTTAGATACCACCTTATAGACATCCCAAGAAGTTCAAAGATGAGATTGAGAAGGCCATTCAAGAACTATTATATTTTGGAGTCATTAGACCAATCTCTAGCCCTTATGCTTCTTCAGTAGTGTTGGTAAAGAAAAAAGATGGAACTTTGAGGATGTGTATAGACTTTAGAGCTTTGAACAAGAAGGCCATAAAAAATAGATATCCTATTGCTAGGATTGATGAGCTCATGGATGAGATATTTGGAGATAATTACTTTTCCAAAATTGACCTTAGATCTGGTTCTCACCAAATTCGGATGATGGAGGAAGATGTGCAAAAGACTATTTTCGATGTCATTCTGGCCACTTTGAGTTTCTTGTTATGCCATTTGGGTTGAATAATCCTCCAAATACATTTCAAGCATGTATGAATATAATATTTTGCAAGAATATTAGAAGGTTTGTTTTAGTCCTCTTTGATGATATTGTCATTTAGAGTAAAACATGGGAAGAGCACTTGTAACACCTAGAGATTGTGTTGAAAACTTTGCAAGAACAGTCTTTGTATGCTAAGATGTCTAAATGTGAATTTGGGATGAAAGAACTATTATATATTGGGTAAATTATTGGGAAATCTGGAGTGAAATTGCACATGGAAAATATCATGGCTATCTTAGAATGGCTATCACCAATAAACATCACAAAGTTAAGAGGCTTCATTGGAATATGTACACACTAAAGGAAGTTTGTGAAAGGGTTCTCCAAGTTGACTTCTCCACTCACTGATTTGACTAAGAAGGATTGCATGTATGTTGTAGTGGATATATTTACTAATTTTGATGATTTATTTTCTGTTACATCCTCTTTTAGTGCTGCACAAGTGTCTGACCTTTTTTCAAGGAAATCTTCAGATCGCATGGACTCCCCAAGAGCATTGTGAGTGATAGAGATGGTAGATTCATGAGTACTTTTTGGAAAGAAATTTTCAGATTGGTGGGAACTCAGTTGAATCCAAGTACAAGATACACTCCCCAAAATTATGGACAAACATATAGGGTGAATAAATGGTTGGAAGGGTACCTCCGAAACTATGTGGGAGAACAACAAAAAGCTTTGATAAAATGGCTACACTTGGGTGAGTTTTTCTACAACACCACCTTTCACATGTCAATAGGGATGTCCCCTTTCAGAGAATCATATGGTTATGATGCACTTACATTTTTTGATATGATATTTGGTTATAGTATAGCTCCAAAAGCTAAATATTGGGTGGAAGAAAGCTAAGAAATTTTAAAGCCTTTAAAAGACAATTTACAGGTTGCCCAAAATCACCAAAAAAATATGCACATACACATAGAGATGAAAGGAAATTTCATGTTGATGATTTAGTGTATTTGAGGTTGTAGCCATAAAAACAAACATCTCTCAAAAGGAATGGAGTAGAAAATCTAAATCCAAGATACAATGGGCCCTACAAGGTAATCCAGTAGATTGGAAAAGCAGCATATGAGTTGGAACTTCCGGAAGGGAGTAAAATTCATAATGTATTTCATGTTTCTTGTCTCAAGAAAGATATTGGTCAGAAATTTTTCATATCAGATACACTCCTTCCTTTGGATTATGAAGGACAATTGACACTTATTCCAAAGAAGGTTTTGCACACAAGGGAGAGATGACTGAGGAGCAAAACAATCCAAGAATACTTGGTGCAATGGAAGGATCTACCAAGTGAAGATGCCACATGGGAAGAGGAGAATATTTTGCAGCATCCAAATCATAAATTTATTTAGGACAATAAATATTGGGTGGGGAGAACTGTAATGTCCCCATTCAAATAATTGCATAGTAGGAAAATTCCATCAATCCTGCTAGTTCCCTAGGTTGTGTGGAAACATTGGGAAGTTAATAAGGGAGCTAATAAATGATGTGTATACACTAGAAGGAATAAATATTTATTTAATGGAGTTAATTAAATTAATTCAAGTGAAATATTAAATGGTTATGAAGAATGGAGACACATGGAGACTATGGGGACCACTCAAGCTGAAATTCCTATGTTAAATGGCATCCTCCTCTTGCAATTTCGAGTCTATGGGAAGCATCAATTTTTTGTATGGACTATAAGGTTAATATACTTGTCCATATAATTCATAGGTAAAATTTGGGATGAATTGTAACTTTCATGGGGAGAGGAAGATCCAAATGGGAGTTTCATTGACACCTATAGAGATTCCCCTTACATTTATGATATCTATGAAACCAATGATGGGGATTCTATGACAGTTATGACATAAGTTCGATCTAAATGATTAAATATGACATATCTGACATTTCAACTCTAAATAGAGCATATTATATGGCGCTCATAGGAGTTGGAGAAGGCCAAATGGCTCCTACTCGAATTTGGGAGAAGAGGGAAGGTGAAGAGAGAGGCCACATGGCATAGCATGAGAAGCCATACCAATTCAACTTGGATTTGGTTTATGGATGGATTTGGAAAATTAGAATACCAATATATTTGATAAAATTCATGGATCAGCCATGATAATTCCCTTTTTATCATTTTTGAAAATTTTTATTGTAAAGAGAGAGAGAGAGCTAGTGGATGACTAGTTCATGCCTTAGCCAATTTCAAGGGTGAAATATTCCCATCCTATTTGGTGTTTAGAGAGGCCACTATGGTCTTTGAAGGAGATTCAATTGAGTCATAATTTACAGTTTCAAGCTACAGCAGCTCGTGGACATATCAATTTCAGCTTGTTCTTCCTTTCATCTCAAGTTTTCTCACCATATTTAAACTCTATGGAGTGAGGCGCACTTGGTGAGCTATTCATCTATTTCAGGGAGATTATATTTCTCTAGTTTTTTTTATTTTGATGTAAATTATATTCTCTTTAATTTCATAAATATATAAATTTTAAAGGCCAATAAATCTCATGTATTATTGCTCAATAATGAAGAAACAGTGTCATTTCCCCACTACCTTGTTGTAAACTCTTGTAATCTTGATGGATCGAATAGATGTATAAATTTTTGATGATTTCTGAATGAATGGAATATAATTAAAGTAAATTATGGGTTCCATGTTCATTAACTGATAATTTGTGTCCATTGGGTCAAATTTCATAGCAATTGGAGCAAACTACACCTCATTTCCCCAAGGGTCAAAAACTAGTTTTTCATATCTAATTGAAGGAAGTGATAACAGTCATGGGAGGTAAATTGGTTATGAATATTAGTATTTTATAATTTATTCTACACATCCCATACTTCAATTTAATAATTCAAGTTGGTTTCTATACATTTCGGAAGCCATTTCTACCACTCACCCCGGGGGGGATTTGAGCCCAAAATTGCCAGTAAAATCATCTATCTTGTTCAGAATTTAGTATAGACTTTCATAAGTGATTGGAGGGCCATAATAAATCCATGAAAATAATAATTAATTTATTATATCAATAATAAACCTTCTCTAAATATTTGGGAGCAATTGGGCTGATTTGGAGACCAAGACACTAAAACTAGTCAAGAGCCAAAATTGTGAAAAAAAATGGAAATTGGGTATTTTAATAAAATTAAAAAAAAAAGGGACATTACAACACCCATATATATATTGGAATAAAAAATGGGTAAACCATATTGTATAGGACATGCTTAGGATGTATGTCATGAACAACCCCACTAAGTCGGAACATTACATGCATCTTACATAGTTTGCATATAACAATAGATACTAGACTTCTGCCAAGATGAGCCCCTTTGAGGTACTCTATGGATGAAAGTGTAGAACATCGATTACTTGGGATATCCCAGTGGATAGGGTCATGTTAGGGCCTAAATTACTAAAGGAATTGGAACAATTGGTTATTAAGGTCCAACTAAACCTTAACAAAGCACAAGATCGCCAGAAAAGTTACGTAGATAAGAAAAGAAAAGATAAACATTATCATATAGATGACCATGTATACTTAAAAGTAAAAGAAAAATGAAGCTCGTTGAGCTTGGGGAGGTGTGGTAAGTTAGCACCTGTATTTTGTGGACCCTTTGAGATACTAATCAAGAGAGGAACAGTGTCATATGAACTAGATTTATCCAAACACATAAGAGTCCATAATGTTTTGAATGTATATTTATTAAATAAATATGTTTATGATACTAAACATGTGATTGATTGGTCCATATTACAAGTGGAACCTAAAGGGGAGTTTGCACATGAACTCCTTCATATATTGGATAAGAGAGAGGTGCATCTCAGGAAGCACACCATAGTCCAGTTCAAAGTGCAATGGAAGCACATCGAGGCCGATGAGGCTACTTGGGAGAATAAAGCCACCATGAGAAAGGATTACCTCACCTTGTTTCATGATTTCATTATAAGTCCCTACAACACTAGGGACGGTGTTGTTCTAAGCAAGGAGGGATGTAATATCCTGAATTCTGACCTAACACTTATGGGCGTAAGCCCCATTGTTTATGATGTTAAGTTGATGTTTTAATTAGTATATTGGGTCTAATACCCCACTTCACATTAACATGATTTTTTTTTTATATTGGGCGTAATCCAATTGCATATGTTTTATATATGATTTCATTTGTTCGGTGTGGACCCTGAAGCACATAATTGATGAGATGCTTTGTGTTGAGTGAGGAGGTATGGAGCACATAAGTATTTTATGTTTGTGTTGAGCAAGAAGCTCTGGAAGAAATAAATGTTTATAATTGTGTTGAGTGAGAAGCTCTGGAACACACGAATGTTTATATTTTTGTTGAGTGAGAAACACTAAAACACATGAGTTATGAAAACCTTTGTGTTGAGAATGAATCTCTGAAGCACATGAAAACGATAAAATTGGAAGTGTTGGGAATAAGTTGTGAAGCCTTCCAAGTTGATATTGAGCATACACTCCGGAAATGATCCTTGGCCATTGTATCACTAGGTGTATCCTAGAAATGCATCCTAGCTTTAGTGTTGAGCGAGGAGCTTTGGAATTGCACTATGTTTGTAACACCATGTTTTCAGTGTTGAGTATGGACTATGGATAAGCGTTAGGAGTTACTGAAAATAATTAATATGATTGAGTGAAAATGAATATGATAAGACATTGATCTCATTGTACTTATTTTTTAGTGATAAAATAAAATTTTGATTTTTTATATCTCATCAAATATTGAAGAACTACCATGTTATATGAGTGAATCCAACATGCAACGAGGTTTAGAGTTTCCTAACCTAGTTGACCTAACCCCTACCTGAAGGCCTTAATAAATAAAGTGACTAAGATAAAATAAAAGTGTCATATGTTTAGGGATCATGCTATATGATACCTAAGGATAAAATGTTAGCAAATGATATATATATAAGTATATAATTTATACATGATATGTATAAAGACTAAGAATAGTAATAATACTATTAGCTATAAGTAATAAAAAAAGGATCCATACGTTATTATTATTACTAATGATAATTAAATATTAAAATAACTACAAGAGTCAAAGTAGGAACTAGTAAAAAATTACTAACTTAAATATTAAAATTACCTAAATTAAATAAAAAGCGTTATTTCAAGAAATCAAATGATACTTGATTTAAATTCCCCTTTGACTAAAACGTATGCCTATAAAAATACAAGACAAAGAGAGGCTTGGGGACATCTTTTGATTATTCCATAATTCCTCTAGATTATTCTCAAGAGAGTTCTTGGAGAACATTTTTCCTAAGAGAAAAAATGAGAACTAGAACAGAACCTGATATCCCAAATAGGGAAGCCTTACCTTAGGAGCTCTAAGCTACTTTCATGTTGGAACCAGCTCGGGGGGATCCAGATTGAAACCACGAATGGTTTTGGGTCATGCTTGGGAGGAACGTAGTAGTTCCCAAGTCATTCGGTTATGTGAATAGAGGTCAGACCTGCCTATGAATTTGTTAATGTTGGGTGTTTGAGTGTGCATGATTTTCAACCATTGAAACAACTTCAACTTGCAGGTATGAGGTTATTCATTTTTCCATTGTAAACTACAGATGTTTCCCTATTAAAAGAGGAGATTGAATATTGGATGGATATTTAGGATTTGTCTACTATAATCTAGGTTATATTTTATGCATTACTTATTTCTTCACTTACAGGTTAAACTCATTGTTTACTAGAAGATGTATTTCTTTTATCAAAGGTTAGGTTATCTTTTCCTATTCAACCAAGAAAGTTTAAATATATTTTATTCATGATGTATTAAGAACCTTTAGTGTTATCTATAGGAGGGTTTAGTTTTTGTTCATTTCTGCAATTTATTTCCTATCTATTATTTCAAGTTCAAAACCTAGAGCTACTTAAAAACAAAACCTATGTCTTATCTTTGCTGGAAGATTTTATATTGCCAGCAGGATTGTATTATTTATAATAAACTAAGCTACTACCTACAACTTTGAGATAAATTAAAATGTATAAAATTAGAACTTAATTATAACTGTTGAAACTTAGAACAATATATTTATTATAAACAATAAATAAAATAGATTCAACCTATCTATAAAACCAAGTAAACAAACTACAAACCAATCATTACCAATTTACAAACTACAACATTGAATGCCAAGCCAACGAGACCTTTAAGGTCTATAGGCACAACATGATCATAATTCATAAACCATATCATATACCATTAAGATAATAAATCAGCCATAACCTAATACAAATCACATTAACACATATCGTATCCATTAAGAGGTTACAAGATCAAATCCTTTCAACATTCGTTCCATTACAAAATACACACACACATTATTTAAAACCCATGCATCACATGATCAAATCTTGTGGGATCATGGCTTAAAATACAAGGTTATATCAAAACCACGACAGGTATCAAATCCTGTAGGATTTGTTTGCAATGATTATTTCCATGCCGTAATAACTTACAAATGTTCCACATAAATATATGTGAAGCAACAGTAAAATGCAAGAAATATTAGCCATGAAATGAAATCGTTTCCTGTCAACATTTCCACACAGTAATACAAACATATATATATGTTGTAATCATTTTGAGGCTCACGACCGAGAAGCAAAGGAAATCCAAAAACATAAAACATAAGAATTTAACCAATGTCTATGCTATCATAGAAAATGACATCCAACTCGCATTGTTAAACCTTAATCTCATGGTCATCCCCAATTTATTTCACAGACAAATAAGCAACACCATAAATCACATTAAAAAACATTTCACCATTACTTTACACAGTCACGAATTGGAAAGGTTTCCACTTCTAGCAATGGAACAGCTGAAAACTAAAGCCATATTTTAATACCAAAAACAGAATCTAAGAACACAGAGAGAAATACACATAGAGTCATAGTTTTGTCAAATTAGAGACAGTATACACGATAAAACTCCAACTGTGAATTCCCACATTCATACCCACTATAATTTATAAATAAAACTACACAGTTGCGATTTCAAATAGAGGAACCATTGAAAGAAATGGTACAACCACCATAAACGCAGAGTTTTCATTAAACCAACAAAATCATACTCTTAAGCTACCAATCCAATATTATTACAGAGAATAGTTGTGACAGTTGTGGCCCGAAGGTGCCAAAATTAAACACCATAAAACCGCAATACTTCTTACGAATCTCTGGATTCTTTTAAATACAAACAGACCTACATAGAGTCGCAACCCTTAACCAAACCATGTATTCATTCATTAAATGCTAAGCTCAAAGCTCTGTCAAAACACCCATATGCAGAGGGACAATTTTAGTCTTGTTTATATAGGGCTTACTTGTGAAGGGTATGCGTCAAAAGCCCAAGAGACACATGACCTGCTCAATGGAAGCCCTACTGCCTACAAATAAGGGATAGAGAAATGTTGAAAGTATACCATTCCTCCAATGGAAACAACAAATAACAATGCTACAAACCCATGTAAAGAGTACACCTTCTCAGGCCATAGAAGCAAGCCAGACCTCACATAGAGACCACAACTAGAGAGCCGAATAGAGCATAACCATCACAGAGCCAAATGACTGATTCTCCCATGAGATACCAATATTAGGGCTTGATCTCACCATATCCATAGATGCATTTACTTTGCCACCCTGTCCACCACCAATGTCAAATTATATCCCATTTCCTATAGTTTCATATCTACAAACGCGACTTGGTAATTGTAAAACCTTGTGCATTATAACCCCCATCATTGGCATCATTGACTTAGGATAAGCCAAGATTCATGGAATATGGAATATTCCATGAATGATCCATTATGCATATAACATATGGTATATAAACTTTAATACATCATGGAAAGTCTTAGAACTTAATCCCTTAAACCCTTTGGGCATAAAAACTTCAAGGGATATATTTTAAAATATTAAGCATAGAAACAAAGTAGGAAGTCTTAGAACGATGATAATAATGTTAAGAAATTAGAAATAGGTATAATTAAACCCATCCATGCATGAACGATAACACTAACGATAGAAACGAGAATCGATAAGATAGACTTTGCTCCTTTTTTCTTCAAAGGTAATAAAGTAGTATGTCATAGGTAACATGTCATTGTTTAACTATTATAGAAAGCTTCTGTCACCTAATGAACTTCCACAAAATGAAGAAGAGTTGCATTAGTTCAAAATGAACTAAGTGAACCCTATAACATCAAGTAAAATAAGTTACCTCTCCAAGTGGCCGTATAAGGGATACAAGTCCCGCCACTCCACCCCTTGATAATTACAAGTTAAGTCAGGAATTTCCATAAACCAGTAAACAAAACTTATAACTAGTAAGTAAGCTATAAACGGAACACACATATATGCACATGTATGATAAGAAATAACCAATGAACATCATAATCATCTAAATCAGAACAAGTAACTTAAACAATTTCTAGAGAATCACATTAAAAACCACATCGAGAAAACATCTATAAAGAGTAAGAACAACTTATGACATTTCAATTTCACAAACATATTTCGACACATTCCGTAGAAGTTAGGTTAATTTCGAGTTCAAGTAGTTTCTAACTAACCTAAATATTTTTTTTATTTTCAAATTTTGGGGACATTACAGAGTACCACTTCAAATTAAAGCACATACAGGGGAAGGGAAACAAATCACCGATGCTTTAAGCCAATGAGCTCATATGTTTTATGAGATAACTTTGAGCGAAACTGATTTGGACTTGCATGATCATATTAGAATAGAAAGCAGGATTGACCATTTCTATGTCGAGGTCCTTAAGAATATTTAGGAGGATAGATTATTCCAACAATAGAAGGAATATAAGGTAGACGTGACAAGAATATTGTGGTCCAAACAGGGACAATATGTCCCAGATGGAGGAGACATTAGGTCCAACATTTTAATAGATTTTCATCGAAATACCTACTCAGGACACCCAGGATATTAAGAGATGATATTGTGGTAGTAAAGAAACACTTTTTCTAGCCTAATTTAAAGGCTTACATAGCACTATTCATCATAAAATTCCAAGAGTGTAAACTCGTCAAAGCAGAGCACCAACATCCTTCAGGGTTGCTACAACTGTTACCTATTCCAGAATGAAAATGGGAGGTTATCAATATGTATTTCAATACAAGACCAAAGAGCAAGAAAAAAATGATTTCATTTTTGTAGTGGTCGATAAGTTGTCCAAAGTGGCACACTTATTCCACTAAAGTAAACATACAAAGTAGTTCCCATTTCTAACATATTCCTAAAAGAAATATTTCGATTGCATGGGATACCCAAGGAAATCATCTCGGACCAAGATACAAAATTTACCAGTAACTTCTAGATATCTACCACCTACCACCCATAGATAGATAGAAAGACCAACCGAGTAAATCAAATTTTGGAGGATATGGTTATAATGTACTAAATAAACAACCCCACAAAGTGAGGAGAATTATCTACAGCTCACATAGTTTGCATATAACAACGAGTAGAATACCTTCGCCAAAATCAGTCCCTTTGAGGTACTCTCTGAAAGAAAGTGTAGGAAACTGGTGAATTGGGATGGCCTGATAGACAGGCTCATGTTAGGGCCATATTTACTGAAAGACCTAGAATAGTTAGTCACCAAAGCACAAAAAAATCTAAAAGAGGCACAAAACCACCATAAAATTTTTGTAAATAAAAATAGAAAGGATAGATATTTCCAAGTAAGCGAACATGTTTATTTAAAAGTAAACGTAAAAATAAGACCATTAATCCTAGGGAGGTGCAAAAAGTTGGCACCAATATTTTGTAGACCCTTTGATATATTGGTTAATAAAGGGTCAATGGCATATGAATTAGCTTTACCCGCTAACGTTAAGGTTAATAATGTTTTTCACACATCTTTATTGAATAAATATGTCTATGATACTAAGCATGTGATTGATTGGTCCTTACTACATGTGGAACCTAAAGGGGAGTTTATGCCAGAGCCCCTTCAAATTTTGGACAAGAGGGAGGTACAACTCAACAAGATATCTATTGTCCAACTAAAAGTGCGATGGAAGCACGTTGGGCCCGATGAGGCCACATGGGAGAATGAAACCACCATGAAAGACTCTTACCCCAACTTGTTTCCTGATTTCATTTCTAGTCCATAGAACACTGGGACAATATTGTTCTAAGAGGGGAGGGATGTAATATCCAAAATTTTGACCTTGATTTATATTGGGAATTACACCCACTGCACATGATTTATTTTTATGTTATATATATGTCTATATATTGGGTGTATGCCCCACTACACATGACTTATGTTGGTCATATAGATATATTGGGCATAAGCCCCAATGCACATGTTTTATTTTTTGGCTCTATTATTATATTTTGGGCATAGGCCATGTTGGACAAGGACTATTGTTGTTGTTATAATAATAGGCTCTGATGTACTTGATTTATGTATTATGAGCTTGGGCACAAGCCCTAATATACTGAGATGATCATCTTGCGACGTATTGCATAGAAGAATGACTACATTTTTATCTCTATTATGTGTTGGGAATAATCCCTGGAGCACATGGGTTATGAGACTATGTCTTGAGAATAATATTTAAAGCACATAGGTTACCCCAAAAAGTAAAGAATGAAAGTGTTGGGCATAATCCCTAGAGTACTCCAATATGGTGTTGAGGATAAGCTCTCGAGCATCAAATCTTTGGCCATTGTATCCCTACGTATATTGTACATATGCATCCTAGTATTATTGTTTAGGAAAAGGCCTTGGGATTGCATTAGTGTAACTCCCATTTGATAGTGTTGAGCATAAGCTCTGAATATCACTAGGGGTTACGGTAATTAAGGGTCTTGAGTTGGAAAGACCCTGAATAGCATCAACCTTCATCATACTTATTTAAGTTGTTTAATTTAAATTTCAATATATTTTCTCTTCAAGGATTGGAGGGTATTTCCATGAATACGAGGTAATCCATGAATAGGGTTACCTATCCTAGTTAACTGACCAAACCCCACATGAGGCCTTGTTAAA
>LPNX011059887.1:6672-65016 GCA_001517045.1 Pseudotsuga menziesii | reverse complement strand
ATATATATGTTATAGTTGATTTTACCACACATGATCGATCACATGTTTATGTCCTCCCCCTATCCCTCTGCAGACTCTTTAGACCCAATGGACTGATATTATAGCCGTGTAAATACATAGGTTTTATGCAGACAGTCACGTAAATCCTCACTTTTGTGGTTGAGTTTGATGTGGGAATTTGTTGGGTGGGTTGTGAGTGTGGCTGGGTCCTACTGGGTTCTAATGTTGTCTATTGACTGCTTCTATTGTTACCAAATACCTCTCTTTCATTGATTTTTCTGTGAAAGTAGTTTTAGTCATTTATCTTTGTTTTTCCATTAGTGCATTACTCTTTTTGTCTTGGTGTCTTTCTAGGCTTGTGTTTTATACTTCCTAGAGAGACTAAGAGTTTTAAATGACTTTTACTATATTTTTCATTCTTTTATATTGAAAAATACAAAATAGTTGCACTCTTAGTTGCATCTTAGATATGGATTTGAGGAGGTACTTGCACTGGAATGCTTGGATGGGAGTTGTATTTAGGCTTTCATATAGGAAGGACTGCATTGGCATTCGGAAAGGAATAATTTTATATGTATCTCATGTAGTGGAATACCCTATTTTTCATTCTACACAATTGCACTTTGCATTGCTTGTTAGGTGTGCATGTTTACTTCACTACTGAGTCATAACTTCATTAGTTTCATGACCATTTACCCTTTGAGTAATCAAAACCAACTAAAATCAATGCTTAATAAAATTAATTACACTCTTTTCTTTTATAGGGTGCATCAACAAGAATAGGTTTTAGGGTCTTAGAATAGTTCATTGTGAGGCAATTATCCAACACCACTAAAAAAAACAATTAAGTGTTTGTCCAGGTAAAATAGTGAAACCCTTGGTATAATTAGTGTTTGTCAGGATGCTCCTATGACACAGGAGTTAAGCATGAGGCAGTGCATGTTATTGTGATTGGGATGACCCCTGGTCATTTGTTGTGAGCATCGAAGATATTTCTAGGATTGTATTCGTATTTGGGGGCTCTTTCGAGAGTTTCGGCCTTTGCCACCCTACCCATATGGTCGATCTTGCCTTCGAATGTCCTCCTGAGCATTGATTATACTGGGGTGACCTTAGTTTCCTTACCTAAGTATCGAAGGGGGTACTTGCAGAGGTTATTCTGTAGGTGTCTTTGCCAAGTAGGGGTCGAACAACACAATCGCTATATGCATTGAAGCTGAGGGCCACTATAATTGGTTACATACCTCTGCTTGTAGTGTATGGGAGTCTCTGGCCTCTCCTAGGTAAGATATACTTGTTGCATCCTGGAGCTCACATATCCTCCCCTTGGTTTGCATGTACTTTAGCTGTATATTTTATTAGGAGTGTGCTCTTTGTGTGCTACTTGGATTTTGGGATCGCGGTTAATTGAGCATAGTCATGTTGTCTTGAGTTTGGATCCTTTTATTTTCGACATGCCTAGTATATTGTCACCCATCATTGGTCCTAGTACATATTGCGGTGTCAGAATTGGGGGCATCATAGCCCCTTACCATGTTCATGGATTTGGAATGGTCATATTCCACCCTCTACTCCATTTGTGGAGGATATTTATTCCCTTCGTTCGGTCTTTACACCAGTTGTCCCCCTCACGAGGTGGTAGTGGATACGTGAACGTTGGGTCTTCACCTTACTTTCCTTCTTATGTCCCATTGTCCACCACATTGTTTCCTTTCAATGTAGTTGTCATGATCATCCTTCCTTTTGGCCTATAGTTTTGACTCTTTACTGACTATTTCCAGCTATTTTGGACTCATATTATTGTCATGTAGGGTCCATTTCTTGTACACTCTCTCTCTAAGGTCTTCGAACCATTCGTGCCTATTATAGGTATCATGTCTAAACTAGAATATAGGTTAGGATTTCACATCCACCTACTTTTTGCATGACCTTATGACCATTTCATCTTAGCCTTAGGTACAAACCAATTCCATGATGTCACGAAACCGTCATGCTCCTATTAGAAGTGGTGTTATGTGAATGGTAGAGATTTCCCATACATGGGTACCCCAGTTAGATCCTGTATTGCATTTGGTGCCCATGTTGACATTTCTCCTTTAGATTATGGGAGTCCTTTTAGTCCCGCCATGTCTTTGAGCAAGAGCTTCATACTACTCTTGAAATTTATACCGACCATTCCCTCGGGACTCCCTTGTATATGTCAAGTTGTAATTGCATTATCATGAGTTTTTCTTGCCTAATTGAGCCTTATGCCTACTTCCTTGAGTTTGATTATTAGCCATATACCTTGAGCTTGTTTCATGTCTAGCCAGGAAGAGCCTTTTTACATATCTTTTGCAGCTTGATTCCCCATATTTTTACCAGGAGGGGACCTTTCCCTGAGTGTCATTATCCTGCACATGTTTCCTTGCATTGAGAATAGGTATGTTCCACTACTTGGAAATTGTTTTCTTGTCCCCTGATACTCATCTCCTCCTAGATTTGTAACTATAAAGCACTTTTATTCTTTTTCAAGATTTCCAAAATATCTGAAAAAGTCCCAAGAAATTAAAAAACCAAAATGATGGATAGGAAAAGATGTTACCTTTGGCAGCATTCGAGTCATGGTTCCTTCGAACAGAACACTGTATATCACATCCATTGGTTGGGTTATTAGTTTGAATTTAGGAGGTTTACTAGTTACTCTAAGTTTATCTCTGTCGACTGGTTAAGCTTGCAGTCCTTATGGATCCTCTGATGATGCCTCCCGTGTCACAAAGATGTCCTAGTTTGTATATCGAGTCCATGCTACCTACCTTTAGTCATCATTTCCCTTTATGCTCTTGTTCAAAGGAATTTGAATCTTTAGTCGGACATTCCTCAGTTTTCTTGACTTTGCATGTTGTCCATTCTCGGTACTGTTACTCGTTCGTGCACATATTGTTTGAGTTCTTCCACATTATACAATGTTGCTGAGTACCTCATGTTGGTTGATAGGGGATGCCTTAATTCCCTCCTTCCAGTAAATTCCATCCCATCAACTTCAAATCATTTATTATGGGGTAGGAGTCTAGATTCATTTGAGTTCCTTGAGACTTATAGTCATTAGGGGTAGGTTCTCTTGCCATTGATAGTTTTGGGAATACATCAATGTCCCCTGATCGATGGATTCTTCCAAGTGTTTGAACTCAACACATCTATTCAAATTTGTTATATTTCATTCTAGTACCTTCATTCCCATTTTCATTACTGATGGGTGATCTTACGTCTGTTAACAATATACTTCAATGACCGATAATCAGACGATGGAGTACTATGTTTGACATCGACACCTCTATTCGTATAGTAGGACACATACTCATGCTACTTTGTGTAGAAGACTTTCTATCTTGGTGGCATTCCACATATGCTACCTCCTTGATTGTGCCAGTGTTCATGAGAATTCATCAATCGTGATTTGATTCCAGTGTATGTCAGATATCTTCATCCATTATGGAGATCTTGATCCATTATATATCTTTAGCTTCTATGGAAATCTTGAGCCATTGTATATATTCATCATGGAGATTTTGATCTATTATATACTGTACATGGTGATGACCACATATGTCACATTTTGTATATCCTACCTATTCATGGCCATTCTACTCTTATGTATATGAGAGTGCTCTATGTATTTGCAGTCACATGCAGAGACTGATTATTGTACTATACTGTTGGATGGCTGGTTCTTCCACCTAGTTCTTCATCACTCCACTTCTAGGATGGATTTTATAATGTATTTCAACCATCATGTTACCCCTATGACCTCACACATTAGGGGGAATCTCTTATAGCTGATTTTACCACACATGGTTGATCACATGTTTATGGCCTTCCTTGTCCCTCTGTAGACTCTTTAGACCCCATGGACTGATATTGTACTTTGATGTTTCCAATTTCATCCCTAAAGACACATGTTTTTTGTTGTACATGACTTTTAATCCCATACTCGCGTGTACACGTGACTTTTGACCTCAAACCTGTGTACATCGAGATGTGTGCATAAATCCAAATACTTTTGGATTTTTCCTTCGTGTGTGTCTGAACCACTTGAATCTTAAACTTCCCTATGCCTTGATATTTCTCAGATTTGACCATCCATTACCCCTTTGGAGTGCTATATAAGGAACTCCTTGGATACATTGAAGGAGAGAAATTTAAGAGCAATGAAACTATAGTCCATTGTTTCCATAGCTTGCACATACTTGAGTGTGCATCTCTTTGTCCCTTTGGAGGAATTTGTGTTCTTTCCAATCTTACCTTTTCTTGTGAGCTTACTATCGAGAGATGGAGGATTCAGTTTCTTCGTTTTGCAGACGTTCCAATAGAGGTTTTCACTTGTGTAATATCTGATTTGAATAAAAAAAATATCTTTTCCTGTCCAATAATGTGCATTTGAATGAATATTGAATCCATGGATATGTTTAATCACTTATATAGCATGCTTGTCTTGTTTGCTGTTATTGAGAGAAAATTGCTAGCACAGGAAGGATTAGAAAAATCTCAACGAGGATCTACTTCAACCATCTGAAATAAGGTATGATTTGAGGTACCTTAATGTTGGATGTTTGGTTTCTCTTACATATTGGGAAGGGATTGATTTATTATGTCTAGATGTATGTTGTGGCACACCCCCAGCCATAGGAAGTTTCTCTCCGTAACAAAATTGGCGACCATACTGGGGAGGTTCCTTGTTTTTATTTGGGGTTGGGGCACAATGGGATTGACTTGATATCTATTTCTCCCCATTTCTGTGTCTTATTTTATAGTTTGTTCATTCATAGATAGTCCCCTTAACTGGTTTGACCTTGGATTGCTTTTTACCACTTTTTTCTCAACATACGCAGGTTTGTCCTATACAGCCACGTATACATGCGAGTTCTGCCTATATAGCCGCATACATACATAGTTTTTATGCAGACAGTCACGTACATCCTCACTTTTATGGTTGAGCTTGATGTGGTAATTTGCTAGGTGGGTTTTGAGTGTGGTTAGGTTCTGCTGGGTTCTGATGTTGTCTATTGACTGCTTCTATTGTGACCAGAGACTACTTTTTCATTGATTTTTCCTTGAAAGTAGTTTTAGTCATTTATCTTTGTTTTTCCATTAGTGCATTACTCTTTTTGTCTTAGTGTCTTGCTGGGAATATGTTTTATACTTACTGCAGAGACTGAGAGTTTTAAATGACTTTTACTGCATTTTTCATTTGTTTATATTGAAAAATACAAAATATTTGCACTCTTAGTTGCATCTTAGATATGGACTTGAGGAGGTACTTGCATTGGATTGCTTGGATGAGAGTTTTATTTAGGATTTCATATAGGAAGGATTTCATTGGCATTCTAAAAGGATTAATTTAATATTAATCTCATGTAGTGGCGTACCCTGTTTTTCATTCTACACAATTGTACTTGGCATTGCTTGTTAGGTGTGCATATTTACTTCATCGATGAGTCATAACTTCATTAGTTGCATGACCATTTACCCTTTGAGTAATCACAGCTAACTAAAATCAACGCTTAATAAAATGAATTACGCTCTTTTATTTTATAGGGTGCATCAACAAGAATAGGTTTTAGGGTCTTGGAATAGTTCATTGTGAGTCAGTTCTCCAAGACCACTAAATAAAAAAATTAGGTGTCTATCCATGTGAGACAGTGAAACCCTTGGTATAATTAGTGTTTCTTAGGATGCTCCTCTTACATTGGAGTTAAGCATGAGGTAGTGCACGTGATTGTGATTGGGATGACCCATGTTCACTTTCTATGAGCACCAAAGATATTTCTAGGATTGTATTCATATCTAGGGGCTCCTTTTAGATTTTTGGGCTTTTCTACTCTTCCCATATGGTCGTTTCACCTGCGACTATCTGGCTGAGCATTCATTATATTTGGGTGACCTTAGTTTCCTTACCTAGGTATCATAGGGGGTACATGCATAGGTTATTATGTAGGTGTCCTATCCAGGTATGGGTCAGAAAACACAGTCGCTATATGTGTTGAAGTTGAGGGCCACTATAATTGGTGACATACCTCTGCTTGTGGTGTATGGGAGTCTCTGGCCTCTCTTAGGCAAGATATACCTGTTGCATTCTGGAGCTCACATATCCTTCCCTTGGTTTGCTTGTATTTTGGTTGTATATTTTCCTATGAGTGTGCTCTTTGTGCGCTACTTGGCTTTTGGGATTGTGGTTACTTGAGTATAGTCATGTTCTCTTGAGTTCGTATCCTTTTATTTTCGGCATGCCTGGTATCCTGTCACTCCTCCTTGGTTCTAGTACGGACTCTAGTGTCGGACATGGGGGCATCACAACCCCTTACCATGCTTATGGATTTGGAATGGTCATATTCCACCCGCTACTCCATTTGTGGAGGATATTTGTTCCCTTCACTCGGTATTTACACCAGTGGTGACCCTCATGGGGTGGTAGTGGATAGATACATGAACATTGAGTCGTTAATTTACTTTCCTTCTTATGTCCAATTGTCCACTGCATTGTTTCCTTTGAATGTAGTTGTCATGATCAACCCTCCTTATGGCCTATAGTTTCGACGCTTTACGAACTGTTTCCAGCTATTTGGGACTAATATTATTGTCATGTAGGGTCCATTTTTTGTACACTCTCTCTTCGAGGTCTTGAACTTGTTCATTCCTATTACAGCTATCATTTCTAAACTTCCATATACATTAGGATTTCACATCTACCTACATTTTTCATGACCTTGTGACTGTTTCATCTTAACCTTAGGTACAAACCCATTCCATGATGTCACATAACCTTCATGCTGCTGTTAGAAGTGGCGCTATGTGAATGGTAGAGCTTTCCCATACATGGGTACCCTACATAGATCCTGTATTTCATTTGGTTCCCATGATGACATTTCTCCTTCGGATTATGGGAGTCCTTTTAGTCTCGTCATGTATTTAAGAAACAACTTCATACTCCTCTTGAACTTTATGCTAGCCATTCCCCTGGGACTCCCTTGTATATATCAAGTTGTAATTGCATTATCATGAGTTTTTCTTGCCTTATTGAGTCTTATGCCAACTTCCTTGACGTTTATTATCAACCATATAGCCCAAGATTGTCTCATGTCTATCCAAGAAGAGCCTTTTTACATATCTTTTGCAGCTTGATTCCCCATATTTTTACTGAGAGGGGACCTTCCCCTGAGTGTCATTATCCTGCACATGTTTCCTTGCCTTGAGCATAAGTATGTTCCACTGCTTGGAACTAGTTTTCTTGTCCCCTAACACTTATCTCCTCCTATATTTGTAACTATAAATAACTTTTATTATTTTTCAAGCTCTTCAAAATATCTAAAAAAGTCCAAAAAAATAAAAATACCAAAAAGCCGAATAGGAAAAGATGTTATCTTTGGCAGCAATCGAGTCGTGTCGCCTTCAAACAAAGCACTGTATATCACATTCGTTGGTTGGGTTATTAGTTTGACTTTAGGAGGTTTACTCACTACTTTGAGTTTATCTCCATCGACAGGTTAAGATTTCAGTCCTTATGGAGCCTCTGATGATTCCTCCTTTGTCACAAAGATGTCCCAGTTTGCATATCGAGTCCATGCTTCCTACCTTCAATCATAATTTTCGTTTATGCTCTTGTTCGAAGGAAGTTGAAGACTAATTCAGCCATTCCTTAGTTCTCTTGACCTTGCATGTCTTCCATTCCTGGTACTGTTACTGGTTTGTGTACATCTTGTTTGAGTTCTTCCACATTATACAAAGTTGTTAAGTACCTTTTCTTGGTTCATGTGGGGATTCCTTAATGCCCTCCTTCCAGTGGATTCCATCCCATCGACTTCAGATCATTTATTTTGGGATAGGATTCTAGAGTCATTTGAGTGCCTTGAGACTTACAGTCATTAGTGGTAGGTTCTCTTTCCATTGACAGTTGTGGGAATACATCAATGTCCCCTGATCGATGGATTCTTCCACATGTTCAACCTCAACACATCTATTCACACTTGCTACATTGCAATCTCGTACTTTGATTCCCATTTTCATTATCTATGGGTGATCTCGTGTTTGTTAACGGTATACATCAATGACCGGTAATTAGATTATGGACTACTATTTTTGACCTCGACAACTCTATTCACATAGTAGGACATGTATTCATAGCGGTTTTTGTAGAATACTTTCCATATTGGTGGCATTCCACATATGTTACCTCCTTGATCGTGCCAGTGTTCATGAGATTTCAGCTATCATGATTTGATTCCAGTGTATGTTAGATATCTTCAGCCATTATCAAGATCTTGATCCATTATATATCTTCAAATTCTATGGAAATCTTTATCCAATGTATATATTCATCATGGCAATGACCACATATGACCACATATATTGTACATGGTGGTGGCCACATATGTCACATTGGGTATATAATGCCTATTCATGGCCATTGTACTCTTATGTATTCAGGATTGCTCTATGTATTTGTAGTTGCATGCAGGGATTGATTATTGTATTGTACTCATGGTTGGCTGGTTCTTTCACCTAGTTCTTCATCACTCCACTTCTGGGATGGATTTTACAATGTATTTCTGCCATCATGTTACCCTTCTAACCTCACACATTAGGGGGCATCTGTTATAGCTGATTTTACCACACATGGTCGATCACATGTTTATGGACTTCCATGTCCTTTTGCATACTCTTTAGACGTCATGGAAAGATATTATACTTTGATGTTTCCAATTCCATCCCTAAAAAACACCTTTTTATTGTTGTACACAACTTTTAATCCCATATTCGCGTGCACATGTGAATTTTGACCTCAAACCTGTGTACATCGGGATGTGTGCATAAATACAAATAATTTTGGAGTTTTCCTTCCTATGTGTCTGAACCACTTGACTGTTGTCCTTCCATATGCCTCGATATCCCTCAGATTTTACCCTCCATTGCCCCTTTGGAGTGCTATATAAGGAATCCCTTGGATACATTGAAGGAGCGAAATTGAAGAGCAATGAAACTATAGTCCATTGTTGCCATAGCTTGCATATACATGAGTCTGCATCCCTTTGTCCCTTTGGAGCACTTTGTGTTATTCCCAAGATTTCCTTTTCTTTTGAGCTTGCTATTGAGAGATGGAGGATTGAGGTGGTGGAGGCTGAGGTGGAGGACTCGATTTCTGTGGTTCGCAGATGTGCCGATAGAGGTTGTCACTTGTGTAATTTCTGATTTGATTAATAGAACTATATTTTCCCATCCAATAATGTGCATTTGAATGAATATTGAATCCATGGATATTTTTAATTGCTTATACATTGTTGATTATATATGCTAGAGTATATGTAAGACAATATTATATAACATGCTTGTCTTGTTTGTTGTTGTTCAGAGCAAATTGCTAGCGCAAGTAGGATTGGAAAAATATCAATGGGGATCTACTTCAACAATCCAGAATAAGGTATGATTCGAGGTCCCTCAGTGTTATATGGTTGGTTTCTCTTGCATATTGGGAAGGGATTGATTTCTCATGTCTAGCTGTCTGTTGTGGTACACCCCAAACCATAGGATGTCTCTCTCTGTAACAATATGTGTGTGTGTGTGAAAAGAAATAAAGATAATAAAAGTACTAGGTAAAACTATATGTATAAATTATCTTATAAACTAAATATATAACTAAATATTATTTTCTAAACTCAAAGTAGGAACTAATAGAAAGTTTCTAGTTAACAAAAATTAATATATATTACATAAAAATCAAACTAAGAATTATTTTCAAGAAAATAGTAAGATATTGATTTAGCTGAAGTTAAACCAACTGCCCCCTTTTCCAAAGAATATCTATAAAAAAAATAGCCAAGAGAAGGCTTGGGGGTCTTCTCATTATTCCTTGAGGGATTGGAGAGCCATTCCAAAACTAGCACTTAGAGAATACAGAGCCTAACTTCCAAGTACTAGCAACCTCATCCTTAGGAGTTATAGTTTTCTCTTGCATGTTGGAGCCAACTCAAGGAGATTCGATTAAGAACTAGGAACGGTTCCAATTCAACTTTGGGAGGAGCCTGGAAGTTATAAGGTCAACTGATTATCATTCCTCATCTCACAATTAAAGTGTGTCTTATTAATTTTTTGTATTGAAGTGTGCAGGCTGATAGAGCCCTTACAAGCTACATAACTACAGGAAAGAGGTTTTCTCTATCCCAGATTATATTTATGTTTTTAACTATGTTTATAGGATGAGAGTATAGCTATTAATATTTGTATTGGAATTTGTAAATCATCCTTCATCCACGTGAATAAATTTTTTTAAATTTTTTATAGTTTAGGATGGATTCTAGGGTTAACTTCTTATAAGGATTGTGATAAATTAGTTTCAAACCTTCTACAAATGTCTTAGATTTTATCTAGATTTTATCATTTAGCCCTTATAAATATTATGATAAACCATTTCAAAAAACAACATAAACAACATTGAATCCACACATAGAAATCCTAGATCATAGCAACAACATGAAATAACTATTTAAGCATTTTAATAGATAGAACAGAGTTATTTTCAAGTAAAGTTTTCACTCCAACCAAGAAAATATCATGCTAGAGCTATGTTTACAAATCTAGATTATAAATGCGGTACTTGAACAAATCATCACACAACGTTTAAACCTAGAAGAAACATGTATCATTATTACAGAACATCCATGAAGGGCTATAAATATAGCCATGATATAAACTAACTTATAATGAAACATCTACATGCCAAATGTTTCCATACTAATGATAAATTAGAGTAGTGAACCATAGGTCGAAACCCATTGGATTGTCCCTATCTATGCTATCAGCGTGTTAAACATTACAAACATGTTTCCTAAAACACTATGCACGTGACTCGTTGTAATTCACATTTATGCATATAAAGAGGTACAAATATAAGAAATAAATAAACTATCCATTAAATCAACATTTTACATAGCAATGATAAAACAGAGTAATGAACCAGGGATCGAATCACCCGGATTCCAAGTCCACATTTATCAATGTTTCCATAACTACATATTTAAATCCATGCACTATGAAGAGTGTTGACTGGAAACCTATTTAAAACTTTTAAAATAAGTATATGAAAATACATAAACCATTCCAGATAAGCAAGATAGGTTATCATGACCATCAACCCACAATTGAAATCCATGGAGTGAATTTACCATCCATCCTGTAAAAGGAAGGGCCACGCTCAAGTGCTGGAATAACAAATCATGCAGTGTATCTTTAAAAATTAAATAAAAGAATAAAGATGGGACTTTTCCCTTTGCTTCTCTATAAATGCAAAACAAACATTTTGAAACAACAATGAATTATTTCATAAAACAACACAAAATAAGCATAGACACAAAACATTTTACCATCATTCCATTGCTGGTAATCGCACATCTAACGCTGAACACCTCCAGCACAACAAAATCTGTCATCATCATCAAACACTTTCCCAAATATGGGAAATAACAAGGAATCAAAATATTCTTTCTTATAGTAAAATTTATATGATTTCATATAAAATTTCATATAACACATAAAGTAAGCGTAGGCACAAAATAGCTTACCTAGCTATCAAATGAAAATACAGAGCATCCATAAGAATGACACAACCATGAAATTCCAGAAATAGGGTTTTATTTAGGTAGCAATTCACGCACAGTCGATATTACATTACAAATTTAACCAACACTTGAATAGGCCCATAATTACATTTAACCCTTGCAAAGTATAAATGGAAGCCATTAAAACTACAAATGGAGCATCCCCATATCCTTTGAAAACACAGTAGACCAACCAAAGGCCAAGGACCCTTGTGCATGGGCTTACCAGGTCATGGTTTGCTGGTCTTATTCCACCTGAGTTACAAGCCTCCTCCAATGCTGACCCTGCCATGACAACAAAACTAGTCAAAATGCTTCAAATGAAATATAAAAAAATATAAAGAATGCGCTATAGGGAAGGGCTCATACCTGATAAAAGTTGGCTCACATGCAAACCCTTATTTCCATGCTTTCCAATGAAACCACCTAAAATGGAGATCACTCTCCTTACCTGGGATAACATGCAAATGAGGGATTTCAAAACCCTAGCTCTTGTTTTGTGCATAGTCCAACATGGAAGGTACGACAAGCCATTCATGTGGCCTCCTTTAAAGCCTCCACCACCTCTCGCTAAGGTTTCAATTTTTCAGCCTCTCTCTATATTCATTTATCCCTTTGTTTAAATTTGTTATGTTTTACACCAAGCATTTAAACTCTTAGTTTTTATGGTTATAACCTTTGTTTACTAGGCCTTGTCCCTCCTTTAGAACATACACTCATCATAGGCTTATCTACATAACACCTACAAAACAACTGATAACTCATGCATTACTTCATAATGAACTAAGTAAGCCCAAGCCGTAGGATTCTCTCATACCTTTCTGTTTGAGTCGTATATAAGTCCAACCACTCTACCCCTTTAGAAGTAGAGGTAATTTTGCCACATCATTTTAGTAAATAAGACTACGTTACATACTTAAAACATCCATTATAAACCAGTATAATAAAATCAAACGATATAAATATACAAGAAACATCAGTGAATATCACTTAAAAATGATAGTAAATATCACTATAAGAAAATATAATGCCATTTATTAACTTACAAGAGAAAATACATAACATGAAAAAAGTGTTGTTCCCATTAAGTATATACAATGCTGAACATCATTATAGATGTCCATTAGATCTTGTAGTGTTATTGACATTACACATTTTTTTTTATTTACATATTTCAAGGACATTATAGAGACAGAGAACTAACAATGTCTACAGTGTGAGAGAGAGAAAAACATATAGAGGGAGGAGGGGGAGTGAAGGAGGGACATAGATAGAGTGAAGGAAAGATATAGTGGTGGAGAGATATAATGTGTGTGTTGGATATCCCCCCTTCTCCAAGGATCCTGAACCAGGTTCAGTCCCTTATGCTTAGCACAACAAAGCCCAAGATATCATCCTCAGAGAGAAGAGCTCAGTTTGCAGCACCTATGATGCAGATGCAGTCTCACTCGAGATATATTTCTCAGTGGGTAACTTCCAAAACCATGTTTCCATAGTTGGTTGGGGGATTTCTGGTACCTCGGTCCCTTACCAAGGCACTCAAAAAATCACATGGTTGGATTTTTATGCATGTGAATATTTATGCTGAAACCCAACTTCCCTTATGCAACTAAAGATAAAAACAATATTTGTGCATCATAATCATATTAAACTGATACAATGCGACTGATATACATCTATTCATTCATAAGAGAATATACAATCATCCATTCAATGCAACATTTACACAAGTAATTCAAACATATTCAGCATAAACACATGTACACAAAATATAACGTGGAAACCCATCCAGGAAAAAACAAAAAATGTCCTCTTCATCTGGCATGAGAAATATAATCACCTTTAATCTACGCACTAAGCTGTAGACTCTGTTCCAATATTATTCTCTATATTTACATCCAATTTCTTCCTCTTATGCTCTCTGATATTCTCTATTATATCTTTCTAATCAGCTTTACTAATGATCCACACATATCCTGGATCGACTTAACCTATCCTATACTTCTGCACACTCAACTACAAATTCTTCAACTCCAATGCACTTGACAATACTAACAGACAAAAAAATAACAATCTAACAATACATAGCTAACAACAGAGAATCTAATTTTCATACAGCTTGGGTTCCTTCTTTTATAGACTCTTTACAAAATCATTACAGACTCATTTACTATCACTTTCTCAGTTGACTTCCTATAGTTAGCCAACAACATGTCTTTGCTATTCTAGTAACACCTAACGAGAGGAACTAATGACCTAGCTTGCAAAGATAACTTCACACATGTTGTTTTTGTTGGCTCTATCCAAAATCATAACCATGATCTTTATGAACTGTCATTTTCTAATAGTTACTTCTTACTGCCATTTTTCATTCATTATACCACCTTTACGCCTTCTAATATTATTATTTCATCACATCTTCTCTTGTCACACTCATTCCTTCTGTCACCACTTCCTCTTCTGGCTTGAATTCCTCTTCTATCATCCATATTCCTTCTTCTTCCTTCCTTTCACTTCTTCTACTGTAGCTCCTTTCTCCTCTTCTTCCTTGTCGGTGCTTCTTTTGTAGATACTTTCTCTTCTTCTTTAGCTCTTCTCCATACTTAGGAAGAATTATTAAGTGATTTCTACTTCCCTTTCCCTAGGCCTAACAAGCTCCCAACACTCAGCCATGGCTCGTATTGAGCCACTCGAAGCTATTCCTCCATGTATTTCCTTGTGTTGAATTTACTATGAAAATATTCCAATATTTTTTCCAATTTCTGTCCTTCTAATCGCACTTATTCCTCTATCTTCTTCACTTGTTCCACAAGGTTGAAAATGACATGTTTAGACATGATTTTCTCTATTGATGTTGTTTCATTGTGCACCTTTTAATATACCTTATTTCATGTATGTTCTTTCAAGCTTATGCTACTAATGTTGTTCTTTCTTCTATCAAATAAAGTTACTATTTCATAGCAGTAGGACACCCAAGATGGGAGGCTTATCAATATCACTGATTCTCCTTCTTTACCTTTTTAGCTTCAGCTGCTAAATCATCACAGGTTTTTCCTTCCCTTCTTCATAATATTTCTCTTTATCAATCTTGAATGAGTATGCAACATCTGTATAAATCTTGGAGCTTACAGTAGTCTGCAAGGCCACTTAGTGCCTAGATATTTTATTTTCCTTAGCACTAGTAAAGTGTTCCATCTCATCGACATATTATCCTTCCTTATTGGAGTCTGCTAGTTCATATTTTTCTTGAAAATGTCATCACCCCATATGTTTTCATCCTTTCGCATAGATGATGGTGATGATGATGGCATTTGTTTATTTTTTCCGCTATCTAAAGACTAGTTTGGACTGACAGGTTTTAGCAATGGATGCTTTGCATTGTGGAAAATGGTTCCACAGTTTTATTGAGCAGATTTCATGGGATTTCCTTTATCTCTTGAATTCTAGAAATCACTTCTTTTTTCTTTCTTAGTAATGTTGAGATGGTGTTTCTCTTGCGGGAACCCGAACGCTTCCTTATTTCCAACCTTGGTAAGATGGTTTGTATTGTTACTGCAAGGAGGATTGGAATTAGCTCAGTCTCCAATTGCATGCATGCTTCTGATGGAATGTATAAAACATCATTTTCCTCAACCATAACAGGTATCACAACTTCAATCATGGATCCCCTAAGGGAGGAAAGACTAAACCTCATAGCCATAATACTTCTCCAACTATTTTACTTCATCTCTGGGTGTTCCAAGCAGCAACTCACTGTGGCATTATATAAGAGTTAATTTGAAAATGAGGGGAAGTAGAAGTCTTGTCCAGGCATTTAATCTATCAAATATTAACACATTCAGTCATCGAGTGGGATAATGACAACACGATACATCACGTGCGTCATGCCTCCAAGTTATTATGTTGATGCTACCAACTACACCACCCTTTTTATTGTGACGTCATTATAATTATGACCAAAGTGACCATCAGATTCTCTCGGGTATCTATGGATTTAATGACATAAAGTTGTCATGTGAGCGAGTTTCTTCATTATTATGCCAATGTCACATCATTTGTGACCTATGTTATTTCATGTGGTATATTCCCTATCTTTTCCAACTCCTTAAGTTTCTCGCCGCACACCTTGTGACTTTCATTTCCTTTACACTGAGGTTCCTGTCTTGCGATAGACCAATGATATTTCTTTCCCATGTTAGACTAGAAGCCTGCATTCATACCTTCATTTCTCTCTCTCACTCTCTTTTTATGCAACCAAGTCATAGTTATCAAAATAAGGTTTCAGCCGACTCCCATCGATGAGTCCTCTAACCTCTGTCCCATTTCATTTCTCTAAATTCACTACTCCTCCATTAGGGATTTCCTTAACAACATGACACGTACCCCAATTTCAATCACATTTTATGTTTAAGAAGACATTGTATTCTATTTTTATTGTAAATTTTGTGACTATTGACCATGTGAGGTCAAAGATGACTGTAATTAGTTATGTTGGATATTTTAATACTTAATAAAAAAAAGATGATACAAATAGCCTAAGGAGGTTATTGAATGAGTGTCCACTATCCCACTAGGTGGAATAGACTAGGGTGAGAGCAAACTGACACATGGAAGCATCCTTAACCACTTCTACCTATTGGAAGGGGAAAATTCCCTAATTTTGTGGTCATGTTACCCAAGAAAGTGGAACAAAGCAGGTGGCTCATTAATTGAAAAACTAACCAAAAATTCCTAGGAATGTATATATCTACCCATTGAATTCAGCAGTAGGCAATTAAATATTTACCTTCTGAAATTTATGAGTGCTAAGAAAGGAGCACAGGAGATTTGATGAGGGGAAAGTTAGAAGTGGTTTGAGTGTTAATACTATTTTTAGAACTAGTGCATCTTGTTAGCTGAGTTTTTTACTGCAGAGGGAAGAAGTATTGTTGTTAAGTACTTATGTAGAGTTGCAGGGGTATTTGATCCCATCCTTTCACACAATGCTTTCATTCCGGTGGATCAGTGGACAGGATCGGGGGTCCTAAGACAAGAAATTGAGCTATCTTAGGAAAGGTTGGGTGGAATGGGAATCTTGAGTTTTTTTTCTCCTCCACAAGTTATCACGTTCGGATGTGTCATTTTATTTATCTTATGCAAGTAAAAGTACTAGAATGAAAGTAGTCAAGATTAGTATTACTATTATTTCTTAGATACTTGCAGCTGCAAATAACTGTTTAAGTCTGCATTTTGCTCAGAAAATTATCTGTATTTGTTTAACAAAATAAATGAACTTAGAATTAGTAATGGTAGAATGATGAATAAAAATCCCTTTCTGTATTTTTCCACTCATCATAAAATGAAGTACTCTAGTACATAAGGTTGAATTAGAGGAATGATTATATAGAGAGATGATTTGAATCTACTTTACTCAGAAAGTTTTACTCGTTAGTAAGGCAAGGCATGATAATAAACTTTTTCTAGAAGCCATTTAATTTATATAAATTCCTCTAAAATCATTACAGAGAGTTTTTATTGTAAGCGTTTGTTACACAGCCTTAAAACTGTGCATAACATAATACAATAATAATTTCCTTTTTCAGGACTTAAACCTATATATATATATATGTATGTATGTATGTATATAAACCTTTATAGAATACTATAGAAAGTATAGCATAGTAAAAAAAGTTTTTTTATACACAGAATGGTGAGTAATATAATAAAATAAATAATCATGCAATACAATTAAATTATTTCACTAAGAAAGAATACTAGTATTTATTTTAATATTATAAGTATCTAAAGTAAGTAAATAGTAAACAAAGCAGTAAATAACCAAACCAACTCTATTACTATTATAAGATATAAACTCTTTTGTTTTAAAAACCCTAAGCTATTAAAATACAACCTTCTTATTCATAAATTTCCCTTTAGAAAAGACAAAACTTAGACAATCAAACTTGTTTTTATACATCGATAATCGGAGGATAATCTTTAAACCTATTTATTTACATTAGTAAAGATAAACTATATTTTTTTTTCCTTAATGAAAACCTAAATCATAAATATAATACTTTTTCACATATTACAATGCATCCTAGTAAACCAAACAATCTGTATAACATCATTATTTTTTTGGGGCACACTGTTCCTTAAAAACCCAACTATAAAGAAAGAAGTTAAATAATTAACTTAATTCCAAAACCTAAGATAAATTTTTACAAAACAATTTATACAAACAAGAATCGTAACAACATTGTTAATGGCTTTACGAAGTTCTTATTCATAGAATAAATTGCAACAAAAATAATCATTTAAAAGAAAACTCTTCACAAATTTTAAACAATACAATCAAAATTACCAGAGTTAACCCATATTTACTCTCAGGCCATAAGCTCTATCATTTTATTTAAAATGAAATGATTTAAAAATAGAGTTTTAATTTAATTAAGGCATTTAAGAAACAAACTCTCCACTTGGAACAAAATACCGAAAATTTGAACCGATTTCTTAACCTCAAAATAATTGCAATGACTACGCAAAAGGGAATGAGTAAATTTCTTATAAATTATAAATAGTTTAAACAAACGTTTACAAAAATCCCAGAACATTATCCTTTACCCACAGGCATGTATACAAGAGCCATAGCTCTGGGCTGAAACCCTAAGGGTTATCACCGAAACAGCCTTACGACCTTCTCAATTTCTAAGCCTAAACCAAACAACAAGTTGCCATAAATTTTTAACCCGCAATGAAATTTTCCACATTCACCATCAATAACATAGTAGACACAGTCACAATGAAGGGAACCCCCAAGGTGTGGAACCGAGGCTTACCGAGCATTGTCTTGCTCGCACCCTTCATGAAGCAAATGCCTTCACCTGTTGACTATGTGATACCTAACAATTTTCACCTACAAATAAACAGTATGAGTTTGAACTATGAGTAAATAGCTTGATATTGTAGATAAATAAAAGAAATAAATTAATGCAGTGAAGGGTCATTAAGACTTACCAAACTACGTTGAGCTCATCGAAACTGTGTTGGAACCAATTTTTTTAACCTGCAAGTACCACGGTTGAGCTCAAGAAAACATAAATGGTGAAGATCCAACAACAAACTACTAAAAAGGCCACGGCATTACAATAAAATACCACCACTTAACGACCAACTAAAATGAAGCAGTTGTGGAAAGATTTAGAAATCCAGACCTATTAAGTCCATGAGCTTTTACAAGAGTGATAAGTGCTGCAGAGCTGAGAAGGCGCCAAGGATATGTCAACTTCCTTCTCCTTCCGAATCAAACAACAATCTATTGAACACTTTTTCGTTTAGGGAAAAAGCATGAACGTTTATACCTAGGGTTTGTTGTCAAACTCTCCACCTCGTGAGAATCCACCACATGGATCCCACTAGGGCTGATTTTTTTTGCAATCGTCGATATAGTTGAAACCTACATGAAGAACCCTTCTTTTTATACAAAGAATTATCATGTAAGTAAGTCATGTGATATATGGATATTGGGAGTTAGTTTATAGCATATATATATATATATATATATATATGCCTTGTGAAGATATAGCTAGGTTTCATTTTATTTATGCTTATGTAAATTTAGCTAGGATATAGATAGCATTTATGTGTTGGAGATATGCATAAGTTAGTAATGTATTTGATAGTTAGTTTTAAACTATCTTTTAATAATGATAATGGTGAATCCTAGGTTAGAATTTATATTGTGCATAGAATGTATACTTAGGTTAGTGTATTAATATGCATCGAATATATAGGCCAAGGATATTTTGTTTATTTTTGAAATGAGTTCTAAGTGCTAAGAAACAAAGTAATAATGATAACTTAAGGGACATGGGAAGTTCTAAGTTAACATGGAATATTGCATAGCAATAAAATTAGGATAATTCATTTTAAACACATATACTCTTTAGGATGACTTCATGCCATAATTTCTTTTGTTTCAGAACAACTAATCATATCTATCAAATCCATTTCCTTACATATGTAGAGTAGTTTTTGTATTTTTATTTAGCCTGGGAAATATTCCACGTTTATATTCTAGAAAAGAAAAATAGTCTAAGGTGTTCCTTCCTAACTTACTCTTTATTCTTCAAAACTTAGTATCTTTCACAGTAACCTGGAAGTAAAATTTACCTGTAAAATACCTGTACAAGCGTTGAATCTGTATTATCTTGAGAAATCTTTGTAAGCCTTGAGAAAACCTCAAGCCCCTTTAGTAGGACAAGAAAACAACCATCAGAAACATACACCTTCTTATCAACAAACATATGATCATAATTCAATATTTTAAACTCTTTAACCTTCAAAATACATTCTATTTCAAGGCTGTAAATCTTTAGAGATTGACTTCAATAAGTAGCTTGTAAATTACATTAGTAAGTAAATATTTTTATAGCCTTTAGTTACAGAAAGTTAAACTTCTAAGTCTCTATGAATACCTTCTCTGGTAATCTAATAGATAATTAGACTAAAGTAAATCATTTAATTATCATTCTTGATATGACTTAAACATTAAATGTCACCTAGAAAAAATTTAATTTTTTATGAATTTTTGGGGTGTCACATTATGGTATCAGAGCACACGTTCAGACACTAGCCCTAAAGTGGCTCCATGCATGTAAAAAAAAAGTAAGAAGAAAATATGATTACTAATTTATGATTTTAATGTTGATTGTACAGAATATTTTCTGAATTGGATTTTCAGGTATGGAAGGACTTGAAGAGTATGTTGAAGAGAGGTCCCCGTTAAATGAACAAAATAACTTTGGAAGAGAACCTGTTAAGGAAGATATAACTAATAATTCATCTGAATTACTGCAAACAATTAAGGATTTAAAACTGAAATGGAGGCTGTTAAAAAAGAAGATGAGAGAATCCTAAGAGCTCAAGAAGAATTGAATCAAATACTTCTGGAAAAGTTTCATAACAAAGAAAAGAATAAACATGTAGAATCTGACACTACATCCTATCAATATAAGAGTAAAAGGTCAAAAAACTCTAAAATTGAAAGTAGTTCTTCTTCTGAAATAAACAGTAACTCATACAGAAAGAAAATTCAATATTCAAGTGATAGTAGTGAGAGTAATTATCATTCTAGAAAGAATAAGTAGAAGTCCTATGAAGATATTTCTAGAGAGTTCAAAAAGATTAAACCACCAAATTTTAATGGTAAAACCGAAAAAAGAGAGGAAGACAAAGCATGGCTATCCAGAATGAAAAAGTATTTTCAGATATATAACTATTCTAATGAGTTAAAAGCAAGAATGGTAATTTATAACTTAACTGGAAAAGTCAACATTTGGTGGCAGGACATAAAGCGAGTTAAGGGAATAAAAGAGAAAAATATAAACTAGATCACTTTTAAAAAGTATTTTAATAAGAAACTTTTGTCGAAGCAATATTACGAGGAACGAGATAAAGAATTTTATGATCTAAGGTTGGGAACCATGAGTATGAAAGAGTTAAATAGTAATTTTTTTAGTTTAATGAGACACGTGCCTTATATTGTGGATGAAAAACCTAGGGTACAACAGTTTCTGATTTCTTTAACTTTTCATATTAAGGATAGAATTGAATATGATAATCCAAAAAACCCTTGAAGAGACAATGCAGAAAGCAAATTTCTTCTATGAGCAAAACCAGAAAAGGGAGAACATGCCAAACTGGAAAGAAAAAAGGTCTAATAATTTTGAACAACGAAAGAAAGGTTTCACGCCTAATCGTAATTTTGGGCCTAATAATCACGTAAATTTCCTAACAAAAATTTTCAAGGAAATAATTTCAAAGGTAACTCATAGCAAAACCCTACTGTCAAAAGAAATAAAGAATTTACAAATAATCATAGCAACTATGTTAAAAATCATGAATGTAAGGAACAGGTAAAATGTTGGGAATGTTAGGGACCTCACTATGCATTAGTATGTCCTAGCAGAAAGAAGACTATCAACAACATTCATGTTATGCAGGAAGAAACATGCTAAATTAGTAAGAGGGATGCCCAGAATCAATGCAGCATTGGAAAATAGACAGGTTGAATATCAGACTTTGATGGTGGAAGTAGAAGGTATGATGAACCATCAACCCATTTGTTATCACTCTAGGAAACTCCTCTAGGTTGCAGCTCAAGGATTCCTGGTAACTTAAATGTTTTTATGGTTTTCTAAATGGATCAAGTCAGGTGACGTACAGAACCTCATGAGTCACACTCTCAAGACATGCATGAAACTCAATTAAAGATAAGGATTCTAACTACCACTGTCTAGAGGTTTGATAATATGGTGAAAAGGTGGAGAACTTATTATGCTGGCAGATTCATACATAAAACAATTATATATAAATGGCTAATCATAACAAGGAAAGTACTTGCAATTCAAATCATCAACATGCAAATAGGATGACAACTATCAGACATTAAATAACATGAGTAAACCTGAACAAAACCTTCAAGCACAAGCACAGACTAGAAAAGATATGGAAGCTGAACACATGATAGCAAAAGAGCTTATATTAGGTCATGAATAATATGAGAAGCTTGATAATAATAATGGTCTACAGGTCACCGAAGTCGAACCCTTGCTTCAAAATAATTCTTAGTCTTTATAGCCTTTACAAAAATATGTAGATTTTGAAAAGTTGGATTTGTTTTTACTAAAAATAGATAAAAATAAATGCTTTTGCAAAATTAGGTCAGAAACCCTAATTTAACTACTAGTCTATCTAACTGTAACACTTGTTCACTTTTTGAACCTTTTGATGGCTGCAGTGAGTACTAAAGTAAAGATGTAAGTTGTCCTCTGATAGATAAGCTACTATTGGTTAAAACAGGTAGGGTTTGTGGCCCTTTCCTCCTTGATGTATCTGCAAAACTGGAACAGACCTTCTCTCATGGTGTTCTTTAGTAACTTTCAGCTTTACACTTCATCCCTGAGATAGTTATATTCTCCCAAACTGGTCTTTTGTGCCAAAATATCTTTGTGTGCCTCTTTTTTCTTTCGGTGGTTAGGGAATCAAAATCTTGAGTCTGTTAGTTGCCAAAAGCTCTACTTTTGGTGGCTAATGAACCGCTTCAGCATCTTCCTAAGCCACCGAAAGCCCCATTTTTGCAAATTTGTAATCACCCTCCCAAATCATCCTTTTCAGCTTTGCTGTTGATCTTCTGACACTTCTTCAGCTTTCCCAATGTTTGGAAAATCAGCAACATCCTAGATTGCCTCTGGATTTTGAAGGCTTATTGCTACTTCAACTAGGGTTTCTAGTGCAAAGTGAGTCTAAGAGCTAGTGTTTAATCTAGAATTATTCACCTACAACCTCAGAAACCTAATCATCATGTACAGACTGGTGTTGTCCTACATGTATCTTATATTTCTCCTTTTCAGCATGATATGCATCCCTCTCATTTCTAGGATAGAATTATGCAACTCCTTATTCCTCTTGGCCAACATGGAATTATTCCTCTTTATCTCCCTGTCAAAAACCTCTAGTTCATGTATTTTCTCTAGTAGTTTGTTTACTCTCTAAGACCTAGGTTTTTATGAGGAGGTCTCTGTTATTTGTTCATCTTGTCCTTTCCTAGGTGTTGGTGAAGGAAATTCTTCTTGTTTTGCTATCAACTTCTTTGTTAGGTCAACCGCTTCCTCCCTTTCTTCTTCTGAGTCTGAGCAAGGCAAGTTCATAATGTTTTCACTTTGTGCTCGAATTTCCTTGCCCTTTTCATTAAAGTATATGTTTCTTTTATCCTGGTTGGTTTTAGAAGGGTCACAAGGTTGATCTACTGTTGCTGGTGAGATGTCCCTTCTTTTTCTTTTTCCACTCCTAGGGGTGGTGGATTTATTCGAAGAAGACTTTCCTTTCTCTTCTAGTTGTAGGCCTATTTCAAACTCATTCCAGAACAAAAAATGTGTCCATGCTATGTTTCTCCTCTACAGCAATTCTTGGACAATGAGTTGCATGAGGCCATGGTGAGACAACCTTCCTGAAATTTTGGTGGGCTAGGCCTTTACCTAGTGTCCCATTTTGTTAAGCTCTTATGGAGGTAGAAAGGTAAATTTAAAGGGATTCTTTCTGTAAAATGGTTCATTAGTTTGAAGTGATATATCATTTCCCTATTGTATCTACCTTCATAGGTTATAGACACCAAAATTTCTTTTAGTAATTGCTACCATCTCTCTTCTAGCCAGGTGCATGGAACACTTTTCTTCCATACCACATTTCTTTGTTCAATTTTTATATAGGATCTGAACTCCACATTTTTAGTAATGGTGGTCTTAAACCACTTCTCCCCGGTTCTTGGGATTTCTATCACCTCTACAATTAGGGTTTCATCCACTAGGAACTCCTCCTTTCCTATTAGTGCCTTGAATCCATCAAAAGAAATGGAAAATGGCTCTACAATTTGTTGGTGTGGCCCTTGAACTTTCTCACAAAACCTGTAGCAGCCTGCATCTCTGAAGAATTGGCAGAATTCTAGATGTGATTCAAGAAAGCTGATGTCTCCTAGTTCCTGTCTGAGGATAGGTCCTCCTTTTTTCATCTCTAAGTTGTGCTCCTTAGTATCCTGCAAGAAAAAACAAAATTCAAACTATGTAAAGGAAATTATCCCACTGGTTTCAAGGGATGGCCTCGAGCAATCAATATGCATGCAAAAAATGAGGAAGATACTAGGGATGTTGTGCTGATTTTGAGGGGTTAACCACTTGATAGGTATTCGAATGATATGATGGAGGATTATGGTGATATCCATGAGATGGCTAGCTTAGTAATCATTTATAATTTGAACTTGGTATTTAGTGGAGGTTTACTGCAGTCGTGGGACAGAAGGAGGGTAGATTAGGGTTTTGATTCCCATTAGTCAGTTCAGATCAATAACGACCTCTTTAATCATCAACTTATGGCTTACTGCAGTTTCCTCATCGTTTCAGTGGTTAATCATGCTAAATTATGACCTATCTTGTGCTGGTGAGTTTGATTTGATGGACAAGTAACCATTTTCTCTTTTCGGCCTTTTCGATGGTTAAAAGTATCTAGGGTTTAGTTCACTAGCTGCTGAAATTTGAGCTTTCGGTGGCTAATGAACCGCTGACATGTTCTCCCAAGCCACCGAAAACTTTTTTTCAGAAAATAATGTGTAATGAGCTTTCGGTGGTTTAATGTCTTTTTAGCTCTCATCATTTAGCTGCCAAAAGGTAGGCCTTTCGATCACTAATGAACTATTTGAAAGTTATCCCAGCCCACCGAAAGTTTCCCTTTCCAAAAATGTATTTCATTTGATTTCGGTGGTTAATGTATTTCTGAAAACACTTGCTAAGCTACTGAAACGATGGATTTTTTGTGTCTAATGAGTTGTTAGAAAGCTCACCTAAGGCAGTGAAAGTCTTTTTCCCAAAAATTTATAAAGAACGTGATCAACAGGATTTTGGTGGATAACATGGTCCTGCGTTAAACTATTAGCTACCGAAAGCTAGTCTTTTCGGTGGCTAATGAGTTGTTGAAAATATCGCTTAAGCCACTGAAAGCTAAAACTTTCAAATTTATTAAATAACAAAACATCATATATCCCAACTTTGTTAGTCACCCCAATATCTTTCATAATATGACTTGAAATATTCATCCTATCAAAAAATAAATTGTGTGAGTGAAATTATTGAAAATAAATTTATTTTAGGAGATACCACCATTTCTATTTTAAATGACCCAGGGCCCAGCCTGAGTTATGTCTCTCCTAGTTTCCTACAGAAAAGTAAATTACTAGTAGAGAAATTTGCAAAGTCATGGCTGGTTCAATTAGCTACATGAGAAAAAAGAAGAGTAATTGATTTTGTAAAAGACTGTACATTATTTATGAATCAGTTTAAAACTTTTGTAAAGTTGAATGTACATCCATTAGGCTCCTATGACGTATTAATTGGAATGGATTGGTTGGAACACCATCATATAGTGTTAAATTGTTTTGATAAAACCTTTACATGTTTAAATAACGAAGGCGAAACGGTCATAGTAAAAGGAATCCCTAGGAAAACAGTAATTAGATAGATTTCTGACTTACAACTAAAAAGGGTCATTTGGAAGGGATGTAAATATTTTGTTGTAACTATAACTAATCAAGAACACATTAATAAAGAATAAAAACTAAAATTAGAAGATATACCAATTCTGAGAGGTTATTTGGATGTATTTCCAGAGGAAATTCTGGGATTTCGTCTGAAAAAGAGAGCTGGATTTTACTATTGAAATGGTACCTGGTGCGGTGCCTAACTTGAAGGATCCTTATCGAATGAATATCCTAGAGCTTAATGAACTAAAATCACAATTAAAATAACTAATAGATAAAAAGTACATAAGACCAAGTGTGTCTCATTGGGGAGCACCGGTCATTTTCGTTAAAAAGGACGGTACTTTGCACTTATGCATTGACTATCGTCATCTTAATAAGATGACAATTTAAAATAGATACCCCTTTCCCCGCATAGATGAGCTGTTTGATCAGCTACGTGAAGAAACAATATTTACAGAAATAGACTTAAGATCTGGTTATGATCAAGTCTAGATTAAGGATGAGGATATTTTCAATACATCTCTTAGGACATGTTATGGTCACTATGAGTTTGTTGTCATGACATTTGGGTTAACTAATGCCCCAACAGTCTTCATGTGTTTAATGAATAATGTATTACATAAGTATCTAGATAATTTTGTAGTAGTTTTTATTGACGATATTTTAATCTATTCTAAGACTAAAGAAGAACATGAAGAACATTTAAAAATCATTTTACAAGTGTTAAGGGAACATCATATTTACGCCAAGTTTAGTAAACGCGAATTCTTTAAAGATAAGATACAATACTTGGGTCACATAATCACTAAAGATGGGATCTTGGTTGATTCAGATAAGATAAAAGCAATTAACGAATGGTCGATCCCAAAGGAGTTGAATGATGTGCGATCATTCATGGGAATCACCGGGTACTATTGAATATTCATTGAGGGGTTTTCAAGGATCGTGAATCCCATAACTTCTCGATAGAAGAAAGGAAAGAAGGTTGTATGAGATAAAAAATTTGAAGAGAGTTTTAAGAAATTAAAGGACTTATTAACTACTGCACCAATTCTAAGAATCATGGATCCTAACAAGGACTTTTTTTTATGCAGTGATGCATGCAACAATGGCCTTGGTGGGGTCTTAAGTCAAGAATGACACATCATAGCGTACGAGTCCGGGAAACTTAAAATTCATGAGAAAAATTACGCTACTTATGATCTAGAATTGGCTGTCATGATTCATGCATTAAATATGTGGCTCCATCACTTGATTAGGACAAATTTTACTTTAATGAAAAATAATAAAGGTTTAAAGTATTTGTTGGATCAACCAAATTTAAACTCAAGGAAAGATAGGTGGCTAGCTTTTCTTAGTGAATATGATTTCGAGATCCAATAGATCAAGGGGAACGAAAATAAGGTAGCTGATGCTTTGAGCAGGAATGCAAGCTTAAATTTTATGGCAGCAATCAGTACTTCTAAAATAGATTTAGAATATTAGCTCGAAGAAGGAGTAAAATTGGATGAAAATTATCAAAAATTGCAAGCTAAAGTGGCAGAAAATGTAACTAGAAATTTAAGTATAGGTTACAGTCTAAATGAAAAGGGGTTAATACTTTATAAAAAATAAATTGTGTCTACCTAATGTACCTAAAGTTAAGTTATTAATCTTAAATGAAATACATAGAACTCCCTATTCTGGACACCATGGTTATCAAAAGACAATAACTATGTTATAGAAAGATTACTTTTGGCCGAATATGAAGAATGAGTTAGAAAAATATATTGCTAGATGTTTTGAATGTTAGTAGGTTAATACTGAACATCAACATCCGATTGGTTTATTACAGCCATTACCAATTCCTAGCTAGAAATGGGAAATAATTAGCATCGATTTCATTACTAGTTTTCCCAGAAATCAAAGCTAGAATGATTCTATTATGGTAGTTGTTGACAAACTCAGTAAGGAAGCCCATTTTCTACCAGTAAAGATCACTCATAAGGCTGCTAATGTTGCTGAAATATTTATGAAACAATTTTTTTGTTTACATGGAATCCCAAAAGTTATAATTTCTGGCAGGGACCCTAAATTCATGGGAAACTTCTGGAAATATTTATTTAAAGGTTTAACTACTAATTTAAATTTCAGTACATTTTTCCATCCATAGACGAATGGACAGACTGAAATGGTTAAATCAGATTTTGGAAGATATGTTAAGGATGTACGTTAGAGAACAACCAAGTAAATGGGAGGACTACTTACACTTGATTTAGTTTGCATACAACAACCATTACCATGATACATCAAAATTCAGCCCATTTGAGATTATGTATGGAAAAAAATGCAATACCCCCATCTCATGGAGCAACCCCGTTGATAAGTTAATACTAGGACCTTAGTTATTAAAGGAGATGGAATTAACCATAAAGTAGGCACAAGGTAATTTGAAGGTTGCACAAGATCGACAGAAGAGTCAAGCGGATCTTAAAGGAACTTAGAAAGAGTTCCAAGTGGGAGAACATGTTTTCATTAAGGTAAAACCTAAAAAGAGTTCTTTAAAGTTAGGGATTTGTGCTAAGCTAGAACCTAGGTATTATGGGACTTTCAAAATATTGTCTAGAGTTGGATCGGTGGCATACCAATTGGATTTACCACTGAATCTTAAAGTTCATAATATTTTTCATATTTATGTTTTAAAAAAATATGTACATGATGCTACTCATGTTATAAATTGGAATGATGTCCAGGAGGAACCCGAAGGACATTTTCTGGTGGAACCGGATTGTATCCTCGACAGGAGGGATATCTTGCTTCGGAATCACACCATTGGGAAGGTTAAGGTGCAATGGAAGCACCTTAGCCAAGAAGAAGCAACCTGGGAATTGGAGAGTCATATGTGGGTAGCATATCCAATTCTTTTCCAACAAAGCTCTAAGGATGATGAATAACGAAAAATCAAGGACGATGTTAGACTTAAAGGGGGGTGTATGTCACGTACCCCAATTTCAAAAACATTTTATGTTTAAGAAGACAATATATTTTATTTTTATTGTAATGTTTCTGACTATTGACCATGTGGGATAAAGGATGACTGTAAGTAATTATGTTGGATATTTTATTAGTTAATAAATAAAATATGAGACAAATAGCCTAAGGAGGATATTGAATGAGTGTCTACTTTCCCACTAGGTGGAATAGACTAGGGTGAGATAAAACTGACACATGGCAGCTTCCTTAACCACTTATAGCTGTCACAGGAAAAATTATCTAATTTTGTGGTCATGTTCCCCAAGAAAGTGGAACATAGCAGGTGGCTCATTAATTGAAAAACTGACCAAATATACCTAGGCATGCATATATCTACCCATCAAATTCAACAGAAGGCTGTTCAATTCTTAGCTTGTGAAATTTCTGAATGCTAAGAAAGGAGCATAATAGATTCAATGAGGGGAAAGTTAGAAATGGTTTGAGTGTTAAGACTCTTTCCAGAACTAGTGCATCTTTTTAGCTGAGTTCTTTATTGTAGAGGGTAGAAGTACTATTCTTAAGTACTTATGTAGAGTTGCAGGGGTATTTAATCCCATCCTTTCACATGGTTCCTCCATCCTGGTGGATCAATGGACAGGATCAGGGGTCCTAAGACAAGCAGTTGAGCTATCTTTAGAAAAGGTTGGGTGCAAGGGGATCTTCGGGTTGTTTTTCTCCTCTACAAGTTATCAAGTTCCAATGTGTCATTTTATTTATCTTATGCAAGTAAAAGTACTGGAATGAAAGTAGTCAATATTAGTTTTACTATTATTTCTTAGATACTTGCAGCTGCAAATAAACTGTTTAAGTCTGCATTTTGTTCAAAAAATTATCTGTATCTGTTTAACAGAATAAATGAACTTAGAATTATAAATGGTGGAATGATGAATGAAAATCCCTCTCTGTATTTTTCCACTCATCATATGATGAAGTACTCTAGTACAGAAGGTTGAATTAGAGGACTGATTATATAGAGATGGAAGATTTGAATCTGCTTTACCTAGAAAGTTTTACTCGTTGTTAAAGCAAGGCACAATAATAATCTTTTTCTAGAACCCATTTCATTTATATAAATTCCTCTAAAATCATTACACAGAGATTTTATTGTAAGCTTTTGTTATACAATAATAATTTCCTTTTTTCAGGACTTAAACATATATATATATATATATATATATATATATATATATGGAAAAACCTTTACAGAATACTATATAAATTCTAGCATAGTAAAAAATGTTGTTTTACAGAAGCTAAATGGTGAGTAATATAATAAAATAAATAATCCTGTAATACAATTAAATTATTTCACTAGCAAAGAATACTAGTATTTATTTTAATATTATGAGTATCTAAAGCAAGTAAATAGTAAACAAAGCAGCAAATAACCAAACCAACTCTATTATTATTATAAGATATAAATTGTTTTGTTTTCAAAACCCTAAGCTATTAAAGCAAAACCTTCTTATTGATCCGAGAAGCTATTCAAAATCAAGATAGGTTCTAAATTTCCCTTTAAAAGAGACAAAACTTAGACAATCAAACTTGTGTTTATACATCGATAATCAAAGGATAATATTTAAAACTATTTATTTACATTAGTAAAGATAAACTATTTTTTTTTCCTTAATGAAAACCTAAATCATAAATATAATACCTTTTCACATATTACAATGCATCCTAGTAAGCCAAACAATCTATATAACATCATTATTTTTTCGGGCACATTGTTCCTTAAAAACCCAACTATAAAGAAACAAATTAACTAATTAACATAATTCCAAAACCTAAGATAATATTTTACAAAACAATTTATACAAACAAGAATCGTAACAACATTGTTAATGGCTTTACCTAGTTCCTATTCATAAAATAAATTGCAACAGAAATAATCATTTAACAGAAAACTCTTCACAAATTTTAAAGAATGCAATCAAAATTACCAGAGTTAACCCATAATTACTCTTATGCCATAGGCTCTGTCATTTTATTTAAAAGGAAATTATTTAAAAATAGAGTTTTAATTTAATTAAATAATTTAAGCAACATATTCGCCACTTGGAACAAAATACCAAAAATTTGAATGGATTTCTTAACCCCAAAATAATTGCAATGACTGCACAAAAATGGATGAGTAAATTTCTTATAACTTATAAATAGTTTAAACAAATGTTTACAAAAATTCTAGAACTGTATCCTTTACCCACAGGCATGTATAGAAGATTCATAGCTCTGGGGTGAAACCCTAAGGGTTATCGCCGAAACAACCTTCGATGACACCAAAGACATAGTCACAACGAAGGGAACCTCCAAGGTGTGGAACCAAGGCTTATTGAGCATTGTCTTGCTCGTACCCTTCACCAAGCAAATGCCTTCACCTGTTGACTATGTGATACCAAACCCTTTTCACCTACAAACAAATAGTATGATTTTAAACTATGAGTAAATAGATTGGTACTATAGTTAAATAAAAGAAATAAATTAATGCATTGAAGGGTCTTTAATACTTACCAAACTACGTTGAGCTTGTCGAAACAGTGTTGGAACGAAAGTTTTAAACCTGTGAGTACCACAATTGAGCTCAAGAAAATATAAATGGCGAAGAGTCGACAACACACTGCTAAAAACACCACGAAATTACAAGAAGAGACCACAACTTAACGACCAGCTGAAATGAAATGGTTGTGGCAAGATTGAAAACTCTATAACTATTAAGGCCACGATCTTTTACAATAGTGACAAGTGTTGCAAAGCCGAGAAGGCTGAGGGCATGTCGGCTCCCTTCTCCTTCCCAATCAAACAACAATTTGTTGAACACTTTTTTGTTTAGGGAAAAAACATGAACATTTATACCTAGGGTTTGTTGTCAAACCCTCCACCTAGTGAGAATCCACCACATGGATCCCAGTACGGTTGAAATTTTTTGCAATTGTCGATATAGTTGAAACCTGCATGAAGAACCCTACTTTTTATACAAAGAATTATCATGTAAGTAAGTCATGTGATATATGGATATTGGGAGTTAGTTTGTAGCATATATATATATATATATATATATATGCATTGTCAAGATATAGCTAGGTTTAGTTTCATTTATGCTTATGTAAATTTAACTAGGATATAGATAGCATTTATGCGTTGGAGATATGCATAAGTTAGTAATGTATTTGATAGTTAGTTTTGAACTATCTTTGAATAATGATAATGGGGATGCCTAGGTTAGATTTTATATTGTGCATCGAATGTATAATTAGCTTAGTGTATTAATATGCATGAAATATATATTCCTATGATATTTTCTTTATTTTTGCAATGAGTTCTAAGTGCTAAGAAACAAAGTAATAATGATAACTTAAGGGACTTGGGAAGTTCTAAGTTAACATGGCATATTGCATAGCAATAAAATTTGGAGAATGGATTTTAAACACATATACTATTTAAGATGAATTCATGCCATAATTTCTTTTGTACTGGAACAATTAATCATCTCTACCAAATCCATTTCCTTACCTATGTAGAGTATTTTTTTTATTTTTTTTATCTTGGGAAATATTCTACATTGATATTCTAGATAATAAAAAGAGTCTAAGGTGTTGCTTCCTAGCTTACTCTTTAGTGTTCAAAACTTAGTATATTTCACCATAACCTGGAAGTAACCTATAAAATACCTATATAAGCATCAGATTTGAAATAGATTAAGAAAGCAAAGTAAGCCTCAGGAAAACCTCAAGCCCCTTCAGTAGGACAAGAAAACAACCATCAGAAATATACACATTCTTATCAACAAACCTATGATCAAAATTCGATATTTGAAACTCTTTAACCTTCAAAATACATTATATTTCAAGGTTGTAAGTCTTTAGAGATTGCCTTCAGTAAGTAGCTTACATTAGTAAGTAAATATTTTTATAGCCTTTAGTTACAGAAAGTTAAAATTCTAAGTCTCTCTGAATACCTTCTCTGGTAATGTAACTGATAATTAGACTAGACTAAATCATTTAATTAGCATTCTTCCTATGAATTAAACATTAAAGGTCACCTAGAAACATTTTAAATTTTTATAAATTTTTGGGGTGTTACACAACATATGGTCCTAACCAATTTGTTTTCAACTTTCTTGGATACTTCAAGAATTTACTGTCATATACATAAGAACAAGACCTATGAATTTGAAATGATTTCTCTTAATGTGTCTATCGTGCCATACCTTTTTACTTTTCTTTTCTACGTTCTAGTGAAATCCTGCAACATAGCATTCTTCCTCTAAGTGTACTATTTGAAGTAATATATATTTCACAGCATCGATATGTGTCATTTCAATGGTCGCAACAACTCTTAAACTTGGTACAATGTATTACATAGGAATAACAACTTCTTGTCCATATACCATCCCGAATGGTGTCTTACCTATCAACTTCTTACATCTTGTGCAATATGCCCATAATACTACAGAGAGATTTTGACCCAATCATCCCTTTGGGCATTGCATACTTTTGTCAGTGCATTTTTTAGAATCTTGTTAAATATTTCAACAACTCCATTTTCTTGGGGGTGATATGGACTTGTTCTTATATGGTGTATCTGGAATTTGTTAGTTAGTTCTTCAATCAATTGATTAACAAAATTCGTACCTTGATCACTGATCAAACTAAGTTGGGAAGCCAAACCTTGTCACAACATTTTCAAATAAGAACTTTTCCATTGTCACAGCAGTACAGTCTTTTATTGGTGCAACTTCTACCCTTCTAGTTAGGTAATTAGTCATAGTGATAATATACCTTTCTCCCATGCACTTTCCTGCTGGACTAATAAGTTCTACTAAGTCAACATCCCATTTATCAAATTCCTGTAATTTTACATGCGCTATTAATGGAATGTCATCCCTTTAGGATGACTTCCCAGTTCTTTCATAGATATCATAGCTCTGACAATAATCCTAAGTGTCTACATGCATGGTGGGCCACCATAATACTTCCAATCATTAGAGGAATTTTCAACTCAAACTAGGCCTCCTAAAAAAAATTAATAAAATAATATATTAATTTTGAAGGAAGAAAAGAAAAAACTATTTTTTTGTTTGTATTTTTGACATATCTACCCGTGTTTTTACTCCAATTTTGATCGAGAGAGCTCATTAGATGCAGAATTAAATTCCGCATCCAACGAGTACCCACTCAACATACTTTTGATGGACCCCGCTACCCCAAAAGCAAGAAATACCTGAAAAAACATGATGATGATGTTTTTTCAGGTATTTCTTGTTTTTTGGGTAGTGGGTTCTGTCAAAAGTATGTCGAGTGGGTACTCATTGGATGAATAATTTAATTCTGTATCAAATGAGCTCTCCTGATCAAAATTAGAGTAAAAACATGGGTAGATATGTCAAAAATACAAACAAAAAAGTAGTTTTTTATGATACCTATCCCCAAATTTATATTAAAAAATGTTTAAGACCTATAAGGTATTTCAAATTTAAAGAAATTTCATTGGATAACACACGATGACATGAAATTTGAATTAGAGTTGAAAGGCCCATTTTGAGTTGAAATTTCTTCTAATGAATATCTTGCGCACTGTATCTTTTCCTACATAGTGACCTCCTGCGGAAATGGCATGTGCTTCACTTAATATCATCATCCTCTCATGTTCAAAAACACAATGCTGAAGTATCTCATCAAGATCCATTTTATACAAGTGTCCAACAATCAACTGGAAATATGCAGCTCACACCAACAACTGCTTCTTCTGCATCGTGGTAAACTTAGTTAGCACATAACATGTACTTAGAAAATGTATGATATATTTATACCGGTCATCAAACATGGTTATCGCAAATAGTTGAACATCAGGAAGATAATATTCCATACCAATAGGTTCTTCTCCACTTTCAATCCTTGATAGGTGGTATGGTCCCAAATTGAACCGACTGTGTTTAACAATTATCTCAAAATTAAATTCCTGGTAGAGGAGAAGCCATGAGCAGATATTCGCCACCAAAACTGGCTTATTGAAAAAAAAGAATGGTTAGTGTACATCTTGAAATGTGCACCCAGTAAGTAGTGTCTAAATTTTTATAGCACATATACCATTTATAGTCCTTCTCTCTTTGTTGTAGTATATTTTTTCTCTGCAATTGATAAATTTTTGCTTGAAAAGGCAATGGGGCAATCAATCGATCCTTCACCCAGGTGCATTAGTACCAAGATGAGCGCAACAAATGATGCAACAACATGAACATGGAATTCTTTTTCCCAATCTATAAATACAACTATTGGGACAGTATCCATCTTGTTCTTCAGCTTCTCCATAATCTCTTAACATTCTTCTATCCACTGAAACTTAGTGTATTTTTTCAGTAGTCTCTCCATTGGGGAAGTCACCTCCACATATCACTTGATAAAATTTATCTAGTATCGAGTATGTCCTAATGTTTATTTTAACTGCTTAACCATGGTAGGTGGTGGTAAGTCAAGGATGATCGCAACCTTGGTTGGATCAACAAAAATTCCTTCGCGACAAACCACATGGCCTAACATAGCTCCAAAAGGCACACAAGAGATACACTTTTTCAAATTTAGGGAAATTTTATAATGGTGGCATCGTTACAGCATCAGAGTCTAAGGATATTTATATGGTATTTTACAAGATGAAATACTATCCACTTGTCAAAGTAGACTTCAATAAATTTATATATAAAATATTTAAACACAACAACTAAGATTCTAGAAAAAATTACATTCTCATTCTTGAGTCTAAAGGGAACTATTGTGTACTAAAGCATATCCACTCCATCCCAAAGGTATTCTTGTGTTATTTCTCCTTTTCAATTCTTATCTGATGGTAACACAAAAATCCATCAGTGAAAGAATACATTTCTTGTCCTCTGATATTCTCCAATACTTCATCTGTGAATGGAGTTGGAAATGGATCATGCAAACAGGAATCATTTAACTTCCTCAGGTTGATATATATTCTCACTTCAACTCAAGTTTTCATTTCTTGTACTACAATTGTACTGATCCATTCTTATTCTTCAACATGTTCTATCACACCTTCGTCTAGTATTCATTCCAGTTCAACTTCAAATTTTTCTTTGTAGCACAGGTTTAATCTGTGAGATTTTTGTTTTCCCAGCCTTATGTTAGGACACAAAGGTATCTTCATTTCACTGAGCCGCTGACTATTCCTTTCATCTCAGAAAGCTTGGTAGGGAAAAGATCCTAAAATTCATGTAGTAAATTCATGATCTTCCGCATAGTCTCATCGTCCCAGTAATCTCCAATATTGGCATATTTATGGTTTTCAGACGAGCCAATATTTACTTTCTTGATCTTGAGTGGACTTAGGAATTGGTCACTAGAAATTACAACTCCTTCCACCAAAGCATAGCTTTTGACTTAGGTATGTTTATCTCAAGTGGATCATCATTATTCGATTCTCCTGTAATATTATAACATTCCATCTAGTGTTGTACTGTCATGCTGCATTGATCGAAGTTCATGCCTACGAGCGTGATTTCTTCAAATATCTTTTCCTTCATTTTTTGTAGAGCAACATCAATTGTCATATGTTCACTTGCAAACTCAAATGTATTAGTGAATATTGTGGCTAACTCTTCTAATTTGACAGTTATTCTTCATATCTCCACTAATGTATACCAATTTCTAGGTACCATTTCCAATGTGTGGATGAATCAATGAACCCACTCTTGTCACAGATATTCCTGACATGTCATGCAACAGTGCTCAATATGATCCACATGATTTGTCACTGTTGGATACTTCTGATCAGAATTAATGGTCTCTTTCCCAAATCTAATCTCTAGTAATAGTTTACACTGTGTCCACTCAGAGATAGATGGTTTATGTGTACCCCTCCATATAGCAATTGTAGCTTTCAGCACAAAGTCCAAGGTGGATAATCATTGTGGTTCTATAAATTTTTCTTCAAATCCCTCAGAAAAGATGCAAGGTTGGGTAATCCTTCATATGTAGAAAACTCACTTGCTTCAGATCGTACCGTTCATATATATCTTGTGATTATTGTGCATATTCTCATGGAGACTTCATGCAGCATGTTCGGCCAATTTTCCATGGCATAACCTTAATCAGATGTGCATGAATCTACACTCTACCAACTCAGCTTCACATCATCTGTTGAATTTATATAATATCCTATTGAAGACATGATATTATACAATTGATCCATGCAATTTCCTTGTCCTTCACTATTTACTGGCTCGAAATATCTCTTCCCTTCAAGCGGATCAATTGACAAGACCACCCTTAGTTCAAAATATTCAAATGATAAGACTCTTTTCTTAAAATTAATAATGGTTCAGTTTTCTATCGCCCAATTAATTCCCATCAGTACATGGTATGGATTTATGTCATCGACAATGTCAATTACTTCAAAGTCTGCATATGTATTTAAGCCTTTGACTTTTACAGAAACATAAGTTAGTCTACTAATTGGTGAAACCTTCGACTTGTTCGCAAGTCTTAGATGAATGAGAGACCAGTCCAATCGTGGATTATTCCTTCTCTCCCATGTATGTCTTGTCAATATGTTAACATCTTATCCAAAATATATTATGATAAAATCCATATCATATTCTCATATCAATGCAACCATTCACAATTCTCACCCTGTTTTTAGTCTCTTCCTGATTTAGTTAACTCTTTTTTCAGGTCACGGATCATTTGGAATTTATTCTATAAGTGTTGTCATTTCTATGACAATATATTTATCATTGATTAGTGCTAAAAACCTTTTGAAAAAATCTTTAATTTTACTAGCCTTTTTCATTGGTTTCTTCTTGAGTAACTTTTCTAATCGTTCGGGAATGATATTCACTCATGTAGATGTCGATGGTTGATTAACATCAACAAACTCTTGCCGTACATCCAAGAGGAGTTTGTTTTCCTTCTCAGCATCTAGCAAGGACTTCTTCTATGTCGTGGGTCACTCCTACAATTGTCCATGCTCTGTATTATGGTCTGCACATGTCGCGTCACCTTCTCTTGTAACCCCAACGATGTTAGATTCATTTCACTCAGAATTAATCATCTAAATTTTTTGGTTGGGGTTTGGAATATGATTCTTCACTGGGTTAGAATTTACGACAGTTCCATCCTTCCATTTCGCAATTCGTTGTGGGAACTATTCAACAATGTGATAAAATGCTTTACAATATGTACATCGTGTCGCAAGACTTTGGAAATATAGGGAAAATGTCCTGGATTCCCACAGTTATAACATATGAGTTGGCATCTTCCTCAACCAAATTCTCCTCCTCCTTGTTGTTTTCCTCGACCTCGAAAATTTCCATCCCACCTTTGCTAAGGGTATTGTTGTTGTGGTGGATACTGATTTTGCTAGTATGGTGGTTGAGGATACTATTGTTGTTAATATTCTGGTGGTGTATATTTAGTAGGCTGATACTGAGGTTGTGCTTATTCAACTTCCATTTGCTCATCATTTTTCATCAAGTAGGTATCCATCATATTTCCATGCAGCAGGTGAAGTGCTCTGCAGTGTTTTTCGTCATCACATACAAATTTTAAAAAATTACAATCAAGAATAGCTGGTGCACTTACCATCTTATGTAAATATAGACATTCTTCAGACCTATGGCCACTATTCTAAAATATTTTACACCGAGGCATCTCTTGGGTGTTTATTGGGTTCGTTGCTCCTATTGTGACGTAGTTTATGAGAATCGGGAAATTGTATTTATGGTGTTTGTTTGTTCTACATGTTGTATACCATAGTTATTCTTGAACTTACTTTCCTCTCTTCATGTATTGGAGTTGCACTGTAAGGTTGGAAAACTATGACTGAATTTGCATCATTCTTGTGTCATTATCTCCAATCGTCAAGGATTCTAGCTTCATTTCTATATTAAAAGCCTCTCTCTGTGACACAATATTGTGTTGCATTAATGGGATTCAGATCTGCAGAAACAAGGAATAAATGAACAACTACTTATGTTGTACATCCGACATTTGAAAGCTCACTTTGTCCATTAATGTCTTAAATTTTTTGTCAAAGTCCCAAACATAATCTATCGATAGCTGCTTAATTTATTTGATCTCAGTAATGCACTGCGATTTAGAAATTGGATTCATAAACTCATCTCACATTCCCATCCGAATCTCATTGAGTGTTTTTTGGGAAACTCCTAGTGGAACTATAGAAAATCGCACGTACCATCCATGTGCATGACCTCGCAGAATCATGATCATCTATTCTTTCCTGATATTTTCATCCTAAATCTATCACACAGTCCACACAACTTCACCAAGAAACCAATTATGTTTTAGGTCCTCCAACCCATTTCTATTGAATAATGGTAACTTAATGTCATCCCCAACAATTTTATTTACTACTGGTATAGTTGGAACAAAATTTTGACTAGACAAACTCCCTTGTCTGTTATTTACAGCGTCAGTACTACTTGTATAAACAAATGCACTTGGAGATAAGTCTCTATATTTTACCTCTCGATATGTGGGTGGTGTTGTAGGAATGCTGTAATAACATTCCTAATATGGAGCTTCAATCGACTCTTCTTATTATTCATCTCCTTCAGAGATCGACTGATATTCTTCTTGCATCGCAAGACCCTTTGTCACATACCCCAATTTTGCAAAAACAATTTTATAGTATTTAATATTATTTGAGGACAATATGTTAAATTTTATACTAAGTTGTAATTGATGACTCAACAGGGTCAAGGATATTTAATGTAATTCTGAATATTTTATTTATAAATAAATAAAGGAGGAGACAACAGCTTAGGAGAGCTATTAAAAGAGTGTTTACTAGTAAAATTGGTGGAGAAGACTGGGTGGAGAGCAAACTGACATGTGGCAGCATCCTCAAACCACTTCCAATCGTTGCAGGTGGAAATCTCCCTACATTTGGGGTCATGATTCCCCAAGAAATTGGAATCAGAGCAGGTGGCTCAATTAATGACAATTGACCCAAAAGACCTAGGCAATCTTTATAAAAATTTCCATTGAGGAGAGTCGAGGCTACTCATTCTAGAGAAGTGATCATTCAGGTTGAATGAATGTACTTCAGAGAAATTCAATGGAAAGGAAATTTGGAAAGTGTTTGAGGGGATAACTGTTGATTGATCTAGTTGCATCTTTTAAGCTAAAGATCGTACTGTTGAGAGCAGAGTTTTTGCTGAGATATTGAACTAGTCAGTTGACAGAGGGTTCTACTATTTCTATTCTCCACCAATCCTTAGCCAAGAAGACCAGGAACAAGCTTGGGGGTCCTAATGAAGCGTTGTTTGAGCTCTCTCCAGGATATTGATAGGGAGGAATGGCCTCCTAACGATGTTGTCGTCTGTCCTAAACAGCTTCTATGTTACTTTGTTTTACTGTGTTAGTTAAATAAATCTTAGTTCGACTGATATATGTGAATGTTAAAGTTCGGTATGTGAAATATTAGAATTTAGTATTCTTTTTATATTGTTAAATAAATGAATTTGATTCAGAAAAGTAATGTGTTAGAATGAAAATAAATTTCTAGACTATGTTTTTCCACACCTGGAAAACCAGGCTGTACTCTAGCACAGTTAGAATAATTTAAGTAGATGAAAGAAAACTATAAGAGATTGAAAATAATAGATAGGGTTCTGTATCTGCAGATAGAAGAGTAATTTATTATGTAAAGAACAATGTTATGGTCATTTATGTTTATTGTTTAATGAGTTTAACTAGGTAAAAATCTTGGAAAAGGAACAGTAGAACTATTCCATAGTTATAGTAATGTAATATACTGATTCAATAAAAATTATAGAATATAAAGTTAAGTATCTAAAACAAGGTATTAACCACACTTAAATCTTTTATCCTAACCTATTAATTAATATATACTAGAATAGGATTATGTTAACAAACCTTTATTAATAAAAAAATAATCAAATTTACAGAGTTAATGTTTTAACCTTACATAACTCTGAATATTTACTAAGTTACAAAATAGTAAACAAATGTAAATATAAATATAACCAGTAAATAGAATCAGGCTAAGAATTTATCTAATTAAAAAATAATTATTTACCAGCCAAGCTCGAAACCTGTGTAAGTTAAACTTGAGGGTCTAAACCCTAGTTCTTCTTTTATTTTCTTTTATAAACATATTTTATAAAAATAGAATAAAAAAATTAAACTAGAAGACTATAAGTATGCACTAGAGTGGGTACAGTCCTATTTCAACAAATTACAATATATTTACAAACTCTTTATTTAAGAGAATATAAAATATTTCATTAACAAGTTAAATAATTTCAATACTATTGTAACAACGAAAAAGAGGTAAACAGAAACCAACACACAACTATAAATTTTAGAATGTATCTATACTAGGGTTCTTTTCCAGTAAACCCAAGTTATTCTCTGCTAACTGATAAGTATAAATATATAAATTTTACCTTAAGATTGAGCTTACGGTCTTAACAAAAACCTTATCTATTTACAAGAGAAATATTTAATAGTAAAGATTATTTCACTGACAGTAAAGAAGAGAAAAACTTCATTCACGGTAATATCCTTTATAAGACAAAGTATAATCTAATCTAGAGTATTCGAAACAAAAATTAAGTAAAAACCACGAAGACAAGAGAACCCCCATAGATATAAGAAACCGAGTATCATATTACTTAGCCATAAGGCCGTAAATCTTTATTTTACAATCAAGAAAAGTTAATTACAAGTCATGGAATCAAGCCGAAGCCACCCTACTACAGGAAAGGGCTTTAATAACAAGAACTAATTAAAAACTGAAAACCAACCAACTAAAGACTGGAGGAACCGAAGCCGTGCTTCCTTTCCACTGAAAACCCTTTTTCCCTTAACCATCGCAAATAGGGAGTTTCCACGTTTTAACCGGGGCTTACCCATTGGGTCTTGAGGTTAACCAACGTTGGAGAGAATCCTTCCAATCCTGATTTGGAACTGCAACCTACAAACTAGCCCGAAGGTTATAGTTAGAAGTTGTATATTCTAATATTAAAATGGTAACTTGAAATATATAACATTAACATGATAAAAATATTTACCTGAAGGCGAACGAATCTGGAGCCGAGGAGGAATCAAACCAGCACAACGAACAACACTTCAAAGAAAAAACCCTCATACTCACCTGTGACAGAGGCTGTGGGGTTCACCTTTCAGATTACACCAACGATGGAGCAAGTTAAACGTTATGGAAAGGGCAACGCAAGGCACCAACACTCAAAACTATTGACAGAGTAACACTACTCATACAATGACACAGTTCTTGTAGAAAGAACCAATTATGAGCTGGGTATCTCTCAACCCTCATGCAAAGAGTTGTAGCACTTCATTACACAAACAATTGAGCTGGAAACGAGAACAAGCGAGCCCTCATGGCTGCAGAGAAACCATACAGTGCAATCCAAACCCTCAACAAAGAATGAGGAATTTAGGGTTACGTTGTAAGCTTTTAAAACATCCATTGCATGGTGGAGGCTGCTCCACATGCCCACCAAAATATTCAGTCAACAGTGGGTCGAATGGTATAGTTTGCACTACATTGTCAGGAAACCAAATTATTGCCCATAATTTAAATATTGAATTCAATGATAATGTAATTTTACAAAGTCAAGAACATATCATTGCAATGATAAACCATAAAGTCAAGCTATGATAAAGAACGAGATATATATTGTATCATTAAACCTTATATTATGAAAACCTTGGAATCTTCATTGGTAAAATAACTATGGAAAGTTCTTTAGTATAGTATATTCCTTTGATCATGAGTCAATAATATTACTGTTGACCATTTACACCAACACAACGATGCATGACTATGTTATTAGAATTAGTATTATGTAAGCACTAATGGGTAAGAAATTAGTTTATAGATCAATAATGTGTATATAAAAATAAATAGTATTTACACCCTGGGTTAACTCTTACATTTATGTCAGGTGAAATAACTCCCGAATTCATATATTTCTCCATAGAATGCCTTTATTTATACATTTACAATTACTCTTGGGATCACACATCAGAGAGTCTCTTCATATTCCTAATAATTACAATAACGTATAATCCTAACGGATTATATTCCAACAATCCCCCCCTTAATCCGAAGGGGTGTTAGTAAGTCCGAGCATGTTTATGAATCTTTCAAACTTTTCTCATCCAAGCGCTTTGGTGAAGATGTCTGCAACTTGATCATTTGTGGAACAATGTCGAAGATGGACTGTCTTGGCCTCTACATGATGTCGAATCAAATGATACTTTGTGTTGATGTGTTTGGTTCGATCATGGAATCTGGGATTCTTAGCCAGCTTGATTGCAGAAGTATTGTCGATCAATAATGGAGTGGATTTCTCTTGTTTTTCTTGCAAATCTTCAAGTATCTTCCTGAGCCATACTATTTCTTTCATTGCTTCAGCTGCAGCCACATATTCTGCTTCTGTTTTTGAATCTACCAGAACTGACTGTTTGTGTGATCTCCATGAGACAGCTACTGATCTAAGACTCGTAGTGTTTCCAGAAGTTGATACTCCTGTCTCCTTATCGCCATCAAAATCTGAGTCTAAGTACCCAATAAGTTTGAATTCATCCACCTTAGAGTACTTGAGTCCAACGTCTTGAGTCCCCTTCAAGTATCTTAGAACTCTTTTTGCAGCTGACCAGTGTCCTTCACAAGGTTTATGCATGAACCTTGAAAGTATGCCCACAACATAAGAAATATTTGGTCTACTTGTTGTAAGGTAGATAAGTCTTCCTACAAGTTGTCGATACTTGGTCGCATCCTCAAATTCTTTTCCTTCGCTTGACATGAGCTTCATTTTCTGTTCCATTGGAGTAGAGATAGGGTTGCATTCTGTCATGCAAAATTTGTCTAGTAGTTCTCCAACATATTTTTTCTGAGATAGGAATATGTACTTAGGATGTTGAGTGACTTCAATTCCTAAGTAATAGTGGAGATGTCCCATATCTATCATTTCAAATATATTTTTCAAATCTTTCTTTATGGATGCTATATAGCTCTCATTGTTCCCTGTCATCAAAAGATCATCTACGTACACCACAAGATACACAACAGATCTTCCAACTTTCTTTATAAACAGTGTTGCATCATCAAGATCAAAATGTTTGAAATTTAACTTCAAAACATGCTCGGTTAATTTTTCATACCATGCGCGAGGTGCTTGTTTTAGGCCATACAAGGATTTGACAAGCTTGCATACCTTTTGTTCTTTTCCTCTCACAACAAAGCCTTCTGGCTGAGACATGAAGACATTCTCTTTCAAGTCTCCATTCAAGAAAGAAGTCTTCACATCCATCTGATGAACTTTCCACCCATTCTGAGCAGCTAAAGAGAGTAAGGTACAGATGTTAGCCCATTTTGCTGTAGGAGAAAACGTTTCTTCATAGTCAATTCCTTCCTTCTGTACATAGCCTTTTGCTACAAGACTCGCTTTCTACTTGTCAAGTGAGCCATCTGATCTGTATTTGTTCTTGTACACCCACTTGCAACCAATTGGTTTGGTTCCAACTGGAGGGTCAACCAACTTCCAAGTTCCATTCTTCATGAGTGCATCATACTCATTCTGCATAGCTTCTTTCCACTCAACTCGAGTAGAAGCTTCTTCAAAGGAAGTTGGTTCAAAGTTAGCTGATAAATTAAATTCACAATCAAATGATACATCCATGTCATCACCTGAATTATCTGCTTCTCCTCCATCTTCATGTCTTTTTTAACTTCTCGTTCCCGTCTTTCCAAATTCATCCAGATGGACACTTTCAAGTGTCTTTGTGGCCCATTTAGGAATCTTCCGTGATGGTCCTGGTTGATCAGCTCATGGTGCTTCATTTCCTTCAAGGTTGAGTATTCCAAGTCTCTCAATCACATCATCCAGTTGAATCTCTTGTTTAGGTGAAGTAGCAGGAACTTCTTCATGCAGGAGAGTTGGTGCTTCATATGGAAATTCCAAAGGTTGATCCAGAATAGGAATCCCCCCTTCAAGGTTTGGAATTTCATATTCATTTTCAGAATATTTCTTTGGATGAGGATATTTTTCCAAATGATCAAGCTATCTCTCAATGGACTGGTCATTTTTATTAGTCTCAAGAAAAATGACATCTCAGGAAATAACAAACTTCTTGTTTTCCTCATCATACAAACGGTATGCCTTGGAGTTTTCTTCCTACCCTAGGAAAATGCATTTTCTACTTCGAGCACCAAGCTTGTTTCTTTGCTCCTTTGGAGTCAAGGCATAACAGGTGGAACCAAAAACTCTGAGATGCATGACTAAAGGGAGATGTCCAAACCACATTTCATGTGGAGTCTTGTTATCAAGAGCATTTAAGGGACTTATGTTTCTCAAATAGGCTGCACATTTCACTGCATCACCCCAAAACATTAGTTTTACATTCTTAAAAAACATCATTGAGCGTACCATATTCATTATGGTTCTGTTCATTCTTTCTGCTACACCATTTTGTTGAGGATTGTAGGGAACTGTAGTCTGATGTGCAATTCCATGTTGGCGAGGATAATCTTCAAAAGCATTTGAAGTGTATTCTTTCCCATTGTCAGTACGAAGTGTACCAATTTTAGATTGTGCTTGTTTTTCTATCAATGCATGAAAGTCCTTGAATGTTTGAAATGCTTCTGATTTTGTCTTTAATGAGTAAATCCAGCACATTCTTGAGTAGTCATCAACAAAGGTCATAAAATACTTATTCACATTGGCAGAAGGAGTTGCCATTGAGCCACATAAATCAGAATGCACTAATTCTAATTTCCTACTTGCTCTGAAATTAGATTCATGGAATGGCAGCGTATTGTGTTTCCCTAATATACATGCATCACATTTGCTCTTCTCTTTGGGAATGGTGGGAAAACCAAATACACCATTCTTTCTCAACAAACGAAGACTGTTATAATTCAGATGACCAAATCTTGCATGCCACAATAAACTTGATGACAAATTACCTTCTCCATGCTGAGAGAGGTAGGCATAGTTCTGAACCCTTGTAGAAGAACCCTTTAACTTTAGCAGCTTCCCATCTTCATATCCAGTCATGATGACTTGGTTGTCATAGGACTTTCTTATTTCTACGATTCCATCAAACATGTGGATGGAATGGCCTTGCTATCGAATCTGCACCAAGGACAACAGGCTTCTCTGCAACTCTGGAAGATAAAGAACATTCTTCAACAAGAAATCAGGGAATCCAGGCATCTTCAGCCGAATGGTGCCCATTCCCTTTGGTTTAGGACTTGACTTATCTGCAAAGTAAACTATGCCATTTATTGTTTCATTAAGTTCTTCAAAACAATCCTTTCTAAAAGTCATGTGTGATGTTGCACCAGTATCAAGTAGCCAACAATCTGTGTAAGATGAAAGTGAAGTAATTTCATTAATACCAAGATTACAATGTGCAACAATAAAATGAGCAGAATCTGAAGATTTACTAGCATATTGGTTCTTATTGTCATCTTTCTTCTGGTTATATCTGTCTTTGAGGGAGTCCCACGAAGCCCAACACTGATCTGCTGTGTGTCCAATATTTCCGCAACGCTTGCACTGCAAATCTGATCTTGTGCTGGACTCGTTTCTGCCTCCTTTACCTCTGAAGTTTCTTCTTCCTCTGCCTCTCTTGTTGATTTCTCCTTCGGGATGATCTTTGGATTGGACTTTGGTGTGGTTCTTTTCTTTTTGAGCAAAGCAAAGTGATTCTCCAGAATGCTTGGTTGTCTTCTTACCAAAATATTTCTCTCTGTCAGCTATCTTCTCTACCAGGGTGTCAAATGTTAGTGATTTGAACTTGTCACTTGCTTGCAATGACTCAAGATAGTTGGAGTGAGAAGGATACAAAGATTTTACAAAAGCTGCAAGGGGAAGAACTGGTTTCATACCAGTGGCTTGAATCTTGTGCATGATAGCTTTTATTTCAGAGGCAAGTAACATGGGATCATTGTCTTTTACTTCTAAACTGAATAATTTTAGCATTAGTTGAATAACTTCCATTTCAGATTGTGAATCATATAGATCTTTTAACATTTTTAGTGCTTCAAAACATGACTTTCCAGGCAATATGTGCTGGCTCACCTCTTCACTGACTGTGGCAGTGATTACCACTAAAGCTTTCTTGTATTTTATTTTCCAAATGGCCTTCTCTTTCTCGGATTCTGGAGGTCCTGGGTCTTTGGTTATGGGCCCTCCAGGTTCTGTCTCTATTGTGGTGCCTTCTCAAATACTGTCCTAAAGGTCATTGTAGATGAAGGCAGATTTGATCTTCCTCCACCATTCTGGATAAGTGTCTTTGCCAATGAGAGTGGCACCAACTACATATGCTATAGATTGCATCTTTTGTGATTAAATCTTGCAACTAAAATAATAAGAGAAAAAGAAGAAAGAGTAAAGGTGTAGGTCTAAGTCTCTACCACCTTCCTCAAGCTTTACAACAATGTCAATGTCTCTGTTATTGTCATACAGAATTTGAAATACAAGGATACCAACTTCCGTGATGGTGATGGCTCTAATATATTCCTCAATGTCACAACTCGAATACACCATACAAAACATTCACAGTAGTCATGAGCTCATACGCAACAGTCACAACATTCATGACTTATACACAGCATTCACAGGCCTCTTTCACTCAACACAAATGAAAAAGTTTGCAGAATTTACCACTTAAACTCTATGCACGGTTCTAGGGTAGAAATTAGGGTTTCTATAGTTCCCAATAGTCACAAACAATTGCAACAAAAATTGTAAAAAGGTTTTACCTCCACTAGCGTGATTCTTTCAACAAGCTCTCTCAACCTTTTGCAAATCACTCACATCCAAATTCAGTTGGTACACACAAGCTCAAGCATAGTCTTCCACGAGTTCGCAACTCTTAGCAATTTTCTTGGCAGGTCGCAACAACTTCACAATCAATTGTAGATTGTTGTCTCTAGATTTGGTAGTCATAGCTCCAAGAAAGAGGATAAAATGCACAGTTCTAATATCTTCAAATGGTGGTCGCAAATGTGAGGAGGGAGTGGTAGATTGCACAACCCTCTCTAGGCAGATTGCAAATAGTCACAAAATCATGGAATAGAGTGGTCACAGATAGTCACAAAAATGTTTGAGGATTGCGGGAGTGATGAGATGCAAATAATCACACAAAAAACACAGAGAATTGAGGGAGTGACGTGAGGTGGATGCCGTAGTTCCAAATGAGAGCACAACTTCTATCTCACTCTAAAAATTGTTCCTCAACATGGATCTGTATCCGACCAGAGAATAATGACTATAATGATGGCAAGCAAGATGGCAGGAGGGAAGAGCAGAGGGAAGACTAGCGATGGGAAGGCAGCTTAGGAGAAGAATATTGCAAAGGGAAGAGCAAATTGACTGGCAAGCAGAATTCCAAGAGTGAGACACAGCAGCCAGGATTTATGACAAGCAGTAATGATAGGAATGCAGGCAGGAGTTATGGAGCTCTGATACCATTGTCAGGTGAAATAACTCCTGAATTCATATATTTCTCCATAGAATGCCTTTATTTATACATTTACAATGACTCTTGGGATCACACATCCGAGAGTCTCTTCATATTCCTAATATTTACAATAACGTATAATCCTGACGGATTATATTCCAACAATTTACATATAGTCTATAGTGCCTTGGTGTAAGTTCAACTTCTTGGAAGTTGTTGATCTTTTGGTCACCATAAGGAACCAAAACTCTAAATGAATCAAACCAATGTTAGATTAGACTTAGTAAATGAAATATAGTAATACTATCGAATATTAAAGATAGTATCACTTATTACTATTAATAAATGATACAGTAATGAAATCTTACTACAATACTTGTGTCATGAAGAAAACTTGGAAGATCAGAATCGTAACTTGACGACTATTATGTAAGTGAACATTATAACTATAATACATTTATAAGCTAATAAATTTCCTCTACTAGAGCATAATTAAAAGTAGAGCTAAGGGATCAATTGTAAGCTTGCTCTTGGAAGGCCTTAGATTTATTTCCATGCTTATAAGAAGTATTTTAAATTTTAGAAATAATAACAGCAATAAACTCTTATTTCAGAAAAAGTGTTGTTTTACTAAATCATGAGCTCTATGTAGAACTCGTAAGTAACTTAGCTAATAGCTAGAAAGAAGAATTGTCTGAACTAGATGTCATACTATGAAAGACATTTAGTATGGCAAGATTATTGGTCTTTATGACATAAACTTAAAACACTGTCATAGATGCAAAACAAGTAAAGAGAAGTTACTTTACCTCGTAGTATCTTTGAACTCTATTAAGCAAAATTTTACTCTAGCAGTTTATATATGCTAAAGAGGTACATCTGGATATAATGCTTTAATAAGCTTCTACTTGTTCAAAATTTACCTGTTGAACCTGTAAGATCCAGAAATCCAGTTGAGTTAGCAATTGCTAAGTAAGCCCCAGTCAGAACATAACTTCTCACCTACTTGACAAAATCAAATCATCAGTATAACTAGAAGTAACTGAATGCAGATCATTTACATAACATATCAAAACTAATGTGGTGTTAGTTTTTATGTGTTGAAGATAATCATTACTTTTGTTAACTGTTTCATTTATCTGTTAGCCGCTAGTAGTTATCAAACTGCGACGATAGACATTTTATGTTAAATTAAAAATTTTAAATTTTTGTGAAATTATGGGGTTTTGACATGTGGTATCAGAGCCAACACTAGGCCTTGATGAAGCCCAACTTGCTTTTAAGAAACAATGAATTTAAATTATTTTGTTGATGTTATTTTCTTTTAATGTTATTCAATAGAGAAATTGTTTCTGAGTTTAACAACAGGTATGGAAAGACTGGGAGAATATGCGGAAGAGAAATCTCCCTTTACTGAACAAGAAAACTTACAAAGAGACCCTATACAAGAATACCTAACCACTAATCCCTCAGAACTTTTACAAACAGTAAAAGACTTAAAAACTGAAATGGAATCTGTTAAATGAGAAAATGAAAGGATTCTGAGAGCTTCGGAGGAGCTGAATCAGATCCTAACAGAAATATTTCAAACTGAAGGAAGGGGTAAAAGTCACCAACATAAAGATAAAAAGATTAAACAGACTAAAATGAAAGCAACTCATATTCATAGGTATTTGGTGATCAACGTAATTTTCAGTCCACTAGTGATAGTAGTGATGACAACCATTATACTAAAAAGAGAAAATATAAACCCTATGAAGAAATTTCTGGGGAGTTTAAAAAGATTAAACCACCAACATTCAATGGAGAAACTGAGAAGGGGAGGAAGCGAAATCTTGTTTATTTGGAATGAAGAAGTACTTCCTGATTTATAACTGTTCTAACCAATTAAAGGTTAGAATGGCTATCTACAATCTTTCAGGGAAGGCTGATATATGGTGGCAAGACATAAAGAGAGTGAAGGGAATACGAGAGAAGAATGTAAATTGGAGTACTTTCAAGAAGTACTTTAAAAATAAATTTCTGTCTGAGCAGTACGATGAAGAGAGAGCAAAAGAATTCTATGAGCTTAAACTAGGTTCAATGACTATGAAATATTTGAACAGCAAGTTTTTAAGTCTGCTTAGGTATGTGCCATACCTTGTAGATGAAAAACTGAAGGTACAATGATTCCTCAGATGTTTACCTTATCACATCAAGGATAGGATTGAGTATGACAATCCAAAAACACTCGAAGAAGCTATGAGGAAAGCCAATTTTTGTTTTGAACAGAATCAAAAGAAGGAGAGCATGGCCAACTGAAAGGCCAAAAATAATAACAACCATTATGATCAAAGGAAGAAAGAATTTATGCCCAACAGGAATTCTAAAAATAATAAGACTAGAAATTTTCCTAACAAGAATTTCCAAGGGAATAAAAATAATTCACCAAGTAATCAGAATAATTCAAAGGGTAAAGAGTCTTCTAATAATCATGGAAATTACACAAGTAATTTTGAACGTAAAGAACCCATAAAGTGCTGGGAGTGTAATGGCCCACATTATGCTTCAGTCTATCCTAATCGAAAAAAGACTGTGAGTAATATCTATACCATACAGGAGGAGATGACTATTGGAGACCTAGCAAGGACTATGCCCAGAATCAATGCAGCCTTGGAGAATCGACAAGCAGAATATCAAACTTCCATGGTGGAAGTAGAAGGTATGATAAACCAAACCCCTATAGATATTTTAATTGATCCAGGAGCTAGTCTCAATTATATTTCACCTAAATTGGTAGAAAAATGTAAGCTTCCTATTGAAAATTTTGAAAATTCTTGGCTGGTTCAGTTAGCCACTGGTGCAAAAAGGAAGGTAACTTGTTTCGTAAATAAATGTGCAGTAGTTATGGATCAATTTGAAACTATTGTAAAGCTTAATGTACTACCTCTTGGTTCTTACGACATACTAATCGGTATGGATTGGTTAGAGCAACATAGGGTGATCTTAAATTGTTATGATAAAAGCTTTACGTGTATAAATAATGATGGAAAACCAATAAGTGTAACAGGAATCCCTAGAAAAACAACCATAAGGTAGATTTCTGCTCTGCAGCTTAAGAGAGTCGTTAGGAAGGGTTGTAAATATTATATAGTAACAATAACTGATGAGGAAAATCTAAATAAAATAGACAAATTAAAATTGGATGACATACCATTTTTAAGAGAGTATGTTGCTTTATTTCTAGAAGAAATTCCGGGACTACCTCCAAAAAGGAAACTAGATTTTACCATTAAGCTGGTACCGGGTGCAGTACCCAACTCAAAGGCTCCTTATCGAATGAACATACTTGAACTTAATGAACTAAAGTCACAATTAAAAGAACTAATTGACAAGAAGTATATTCGACCCAGCGTGTCTCCCTAGGGGGCACCTATCATCTTCATTAAGAAAAAGGATGAAACTATGCGACTTTGTATAGATTACCATTAGTTGAATAAGATGACTATTAAAAATAGATACCCGTTGCCTAGCATAGATGATCTGTTTGATCAACTACATGGAGCTACGGTGTTTTCAAAAATTAATTTAAGGTTTGGATATCACCAAGTTAGGATAAAAGATGGAGATATCTTTAAAACAGCTTTTAGGACTTGATATGGTCATTAAGAGTTTGTCATCATGCCATTCAGGCTTATTAATTCCCCAACTATTTTTATGTGTTTAATGAACAATGTTATGCATAAGTATCTAAATAAGTTTGTAGTCGTGTTTATTGACGACATATTAATCTATTCGAAAACTGAAGAAGAACATAAAGAACATTTTAAAATTGTATTGCAAGAGTTACGAGATCATCAACTCTTTGCAAAGTTTAGTAAATGTGATTTATTTAAGGATAAAATCTAGTACTTAGGTCATGTGGTGACTAAGGAAGGGATTTCGGTGGATCTTGAAAAGATAAAAGTGATTGAAGATTGGCCATTTCCTAAGGATGTAACTAATGTCCGATCCTTCATGGGAATTACTAGTTATTACTGGAGGTTCATTGAAGATTTTTTGAGAATCGCAAATCCGATAAATTCTTTGCAGAAGAAAGGAAATAAATTTGATTGGAACTAGAAATGTGAGGATAGCTTTAAAATGTTAAAAACTTTATTAACCAGTGCACCTATTTTAAGAATAGTTGATCCAAATAAAGAATTTGTAGTGTGTAGTGACAGATGTAATGATGGTTTAGGAGGAGTATTGATTCAAGAAGGGCATGTTGTTTCCTATGAGTCTAGGAAATTAAAGGTTCATGAAAATAATTATGCAACTTATGATCTGAAATTAGTTGCTGTTATACATGCTCTAAAGATGTGGCATCATCACCTACTTGGTAGAAAATTTATTCTAATGACCAATAATAAGGGACTAAAATATCTGTTAGATTAGCCTAATATAAATCCTAGACAAGATAGGTGGCTAGATTTTCTAAGTGAGTATGATTTTGAAATTCAGCACATTAAAGGGAAAGAAAATAAAGTTGTTGATGCATTAAGTAGAAATGCAAGGCTGAACTTTATAGTAGTTATCAGCATTTATACAATAGATCTAGATCATCACCTACTTGGTAGAAAATTTATTCTAATGACCAATAATAAAGGACTAAAATATCTGTTAGATTAGCCTAATCTAAATCCTAGACAAGATAGGTGGCTAGCTTTTCTAAGTGAGTATGATTTTGAAATTCAGCACATTAAAGGGAAAGAAAATAAAGTTGTTGATGCATTAAGTAGAAATGCAAGGATGAAGTTTATAGTAGTTATCAGCACTTATACAATAGATCTAGATGAACAGCTTAAAGTAGGGATAGAATAAGATGAAATTTACCAAAATTTACAAGCTAAAACAAAAAAAATCCAACAGAAAGCTTAAGTAAAGGGTACAGTTTGAATGAAAATTGATTTTTACTTTACAAAGACAGAATATATTTACCTAATGTACCTAAAGTTAAGTTATTAATTGTAGATGAAATTCATAAAACTCCATACTCCGGCCATCCAAGTTATCAGAAGACTATAACTATGTTAAGAAAAGAATATTTTTGGCCAAACATGAAGACTGAACTCACATAATATATCGCTAGGTTTTTTGAATGTCAGCAGCCGAAAACTGAACATCAACACCCAGCTGTATTACTTCAGCTGTTGCCCATTCCTAGCTGGAAATGGGAGATAATTAGTCTCGATTTTGTTACTGGACTGCCTAAAAATCAAAATTTAAATGATTCCATCATGGTAGTGGTGAATAAATTAAGTAAAGCAGCTCACTTTATACCTATTAAAAGTACGTATAAAGATGCAAACATAGCTGATATATTTCTAAATCAAATTTTTCGACTGCATGGAATACCAAAAGTTATAATCTTAGATAGAGATCCTAAATTTATAGGTAACTTTTGGAAATCTCTGTTTGAAGGATTAAATATTACACTAAATTTTAGTACTTCATTCCATCCTCAAACAGATGGACACACTGAAAGATTAAACCAAGTACTGGAAGATTTACTAAGAATGTATGTGAAAGACTAGCGAGGTAAATGGGAGGATTATTTGCATCTGGTAAAATTTGCTTATAATAATAATTATCAAGCGTCGACCAGATTTAGTCCTTTCGAAATATTGTATGGAAAGAAATTTAATACTCCTATCTCTTGGAGTAATCGAGTGGATAGATTAGTATTAGGTCCTAAACTATTGAAGGAAATGGAAGAAATTGTAAAGCAGGTACAAGGTAATCTGAAAATTGCGCAGGATTGACAGAAAAGTCAAGCAGACCTTAAAAGAAATCCAAAGGAGTTTCAGGTAGGTGAACATTTCGACTGATATATGTAAATGTTAAAGTTCAGTATGTGAAATGTTAGAATTTAGTATTCTTTTTAGATTGTTAAAGAAATGAAGTTGATTCAGAAAAGTAATGTGTTAGAATGAAAATAAATTTCTAGACTGTGTTTTTCCACACCTAGAAAACCAGGCCGTACTCTAGCACAATTAGAATAATTTAAGTAGATGAAAGAAAATAATAAGAGATTGAAAATAATATAGAGGGTTCTGTATCTTTAGATAGGAGAGTAACTTATTCAGTGTGTAATTTGTTATATAAAGAACAGTGTTATGGTCATTTATGTTTATTGTTCAATGAGTTTAACTAGGTAAAAAGGTTGGAAAAGGAATAGTATAACTATTCCAGAGTTATAGTAATGTAATATACTGATTCAATAAAAAATATAGAATATACAGTTAAGTATCTAAAACAAGGTATTAACCACACTTAAATCTTTTATCCTAAACAATTAATTAATATATACTAGAATAGGATTATATTTACAAACCTTTATTAATAAAAGAATAATCAAAGTTACAGAGTTAATGTTTTAACCCTTACATAACTCTGAATCTTTACTAAGTTACAGAATAGTAAACAAATGTAAATATAAATATAACCAGTAACTAGAATTAAGCTAAGAATTTAGGTAATTAAGAAATAATTATTTACCAGCGAAGCTCTAAACGTGTGTAAGTTAAACCTGAGGGTCGAAACCCTAGTTCTTGTTTTATTTTCTTTTATAAACATATTTTATAAAAACAGAATAAACAAATTAAACTAGAAGACTATAAGTATGCACTAGACTAGGTACAGTCCTATTTCAAGAACTTACAATATATTTACAAACTCTTTATTTAAGAGAATAGAAAATATTTCATTAACACGTTAAATAATTTCAATACTATTGTAACAACGAAAAAGAGGTAAACAAAAAACAACACACAACTATAGAATTAAGAATGTATCTATACTAGGTTTCTTTTCTAGTAGACCCAAGTTATTCTCTGCTAACTGATAACTATAAATATATAAATTTTACCTTAAGATTGAGCTTACGGTCTTAACAAAAACCTCATCTATTTACAAGAAAAACCTTTAACAGTAAATATTATTTCATTGACAGTAAAGAAGAGAAAAACTTCATTCACAGTAATATCCTTTATAAGACAAAGTATAATCTAACAGAGTATTCGAAATAGAAATTAAGTAAAAACCACAAAGACAAGAGAACCCCCATAGATATAAGAAACCAAGTATGATATTACCTAGCCATAAGGCTGTAAATCTTTCTTTTACAGTCAAAAAAAGTTAAATACAAGTCACGACATCAAGCTGGAGCCACCTTGCTACAAGAAAGGGTTTTAATAACAACAACTAATTAAAAACTGAAAACCAACCAACTAAAGACTAGAGGAACCAAATCCATGCTTCCTTTCCACTCAAAACCCTTTTTCCCTTAACCATCACAAACAAGGAGTTGCCACATTTTAACGAAGGCTTACCCATTGGTTCTTGAGGTTAACCAACATTGGAGAGAATCCTTCCAAGCCTGATTTCAAACTGTAACCTGCAAACAAACCCGAAGGTTATAGTTAGAAGTTGTATATTCTAATATTAAAACTGTAACTTGAAATCTATAACATTAACATGATAAAAATGTTTACCTAAAGGAGAATGAATCTGGAGCTGAGGTGTAACGTACCTCTTGTACCTCTATGCATTTATGAATGAAAGGGGGGAATATTTTTGTTTTACTGTTACTACAAATGAAACATTCGTGTTAGTGTCAGAGGTTCTGTAAGGTATTCAATGAAGCATGTCCAAATAAATCTGATAATATCAAGCTACACATAATGTAGAACAATCATTCGACCACTTACTCCCTTTCTACTTATTAGGAACCAAATGTAAAATATACATGCAATGTTGCATCCTTCCTATGGTTTGCATTATTATACTTCTTAGAATCAAAGGCGAGTACCTACCTTTGATTTCATCCGATCTCGTACAACATATTTAACCATGAAATGAATATCCTGTTTTGTAGTTAACACTCGTATGAGATTTCTCTATCATATTTCAACACTTTAGTATCATCTTATGACTCAATAATTCGCAGCATTATTTTATCACTTAACCCTATCTTTTAGTGACTCAAACCATTTATGGTATTATTTCATGATTGACCCTTTATTATTTGTCAAAATGAATGCAAATACATAATCATTCGTAAATAGAAGAACTTTGTTGCTCAGGTGCCCTCAAAACCATTCCCACGGCATGGACGAAGTCATTTGGGTAACCATGACATTCCTTTAAAAAGTAATAAATCACAACGTTGCAGCATAATGATAGACGTACATAAAACAATCACAGATACAATTAAATAGTGTCACACAAGAAAACCAGAAAGACTCACAAAGTACAACATAAGGAGATACAGATATACGTGGTTCACCCCAAACCCGGGGCTACGTCCACCAAAGATGTCCAGACCCAACCGTCCAGACTTTTTATTAAGCATTCAAAACAAGGAATACAAAACTGCAACATCTCAACAAAATCTCTCTCACATAGAGAATGAGTCGAACCCTGCTAACTCGCCTTATAAGCTGCTAACATAACTTCATGGGGTTTTCCACGTAAAGAAAAGAAAACATAACTGGGGTCTACGACCCTCCTTTAATTTCACAGTTAAAATACCATTGATTTAATAAGAGACAGCGGATGTGATTTTCTTAATTTTCTTGAGATCAGTCAATCCACATAAGGCATGCGGTCTTCAGTAAATAATGAAAATACAAAATCATGACATTCACATATAGCTCCCAGACAGCAAAATCGTAATCATGACCCATACTACATATATGAGTTGGCAGACCTATACCATATCGCAGACATCACAAAAGAATATCCATAATAAAGATCTCGATGTGGAATCATAGACGCAACACACATTGATCTCTGAAATGCAAGGTTTGGACTCGAATTCAAAGATGGCGCCCTCAAGGATTCTGAAGAATCAGGTGTAGATTCTTCAAATGATCCTCTCAAAAAAAAAGGAAAAGAAAATAATAAAGGAAATACATTCACAAACCAACCCAGATGTAAAATAAGGGTAAATGAGGAAAAATGTTAACCTCATGGTACCTGCCCAAATTGCGGCAGAATTAACCTCGAATTCAACCCACGAGTGACTTTTGAAAACTGGCACCAGCACCAGGAATAACGACTTCACACAGGGAAGTGATTATGAAGGTAAGATAAGACAAATACCTTTCATTTAAGCTACAAAAAAAGATGGCACACGACTGCAGAAACCTAAACGCTTAACCAGTTCAATTTTGGAGAAACTAAAAGTTCTTCCAGGAAACTCGCGTCCAGGGTTATTGACAGCAAGCAAGGGAACGCAGAAAAAGAGTATGGAGATAAAAACCATGACTATCTGCACCATAATCTTAGGGTTTGGGAAGGCACAGTCCCTCATTTGCTTACGGACATGCAGGCTCCAAAACAGGTTTTTAATTTGAACCAGAGCTAAGTTGAGCGAAAGGTTTCTGCCATCGCGTAGGGGAAAAAGAATATGCAGAATGTCCGCCTGTTCTTGCCGGTGGAACTTAGGGTTATACTTCTGGCACCCAATCATCATTAAGGGATATCATTAGAGGACACCCAACAGCCAGAACGATTTCATACCAATTATCAGCAAAGAGCGGGTGGCTGGAGTAGTCACAGGTGCGACCAACTCCTAAGTTTACAGCCTTAAACCCAAAAGAAAGGGTTCTCATATATATACAGTGCAACACAACGAGATCGGGTCCATCCCAGTCGTGCACATATAGGTACTTGTAACATCTCTCTTCTTTGGTATGTAAAAATATATTCTAAAACCCAGGCCAGGATAACAAGGACACATAAAAAATTCAGACCATAAAGAGCAGGATAGGGCAGACCCAAGTGTAACCATATCAACTATACTGGGTCTAAATCTTATGATACCTAAATCTACGTTTGAAGAAGTTTATCAGCATAAAAAGGACACCCTTACCAAAATCCGTCTATGCAGGGTCGAATGTGCCTTACTCGAATAAAGGACAAGCCGTCCTAGCCCATTTGTTCTTCCAAAACGCAGATGTTTCTCCACAGCGTGTTCACCCTTTCCTGGCAGGTCTTTTCTCTCCTTGACAGAACGCCCCTGATCTCCAACGTAGAAGTCTCCTTATCGACTGAATGGAGATTCATTTCTGCCTTAGCACGACTCCCTTCTCCAGCCTAATCCCCATAC